>JAACNH010005103.1:0-21502 GCA_019447015.1 Hymenochirus boettgeri | reverse complement strand
AAGACAACTGAGCTCTAAAATTGTCAAAGTAGCACTGATAATAGGTTAGCCACAAAGACACTGGCTCTATGATTTTCAAAATGGCACTGATAAATGGTGGGCACCAAGACCCGGCTCTATGATTAGCAAATTTGCACTGATAACATGGTTCGCACAAAGACACTGGCCCATGGGTTTCAAAATGGCAAAAAACCGGTTTGCACAAAGACATTGGCTCTATGAATGGCAAAATGCACTGATAACATGATTGGCACAAAAGACACTTGCCTATGATTGGCAAAGTGGCAATGATAACATGGTTTGACAAGACACTGGCTCTACGATTGTCAAAGTAGCACTGATAATATGGTTGGCACAAGACACTGGCTCTATGATTTTCAAAATGGCACTGATAACATGGTGGGCACAAAGACAACTGGCTCTATGATGGCAGTGGCACTGATAATATGGTTGGCACAAATACCCTGGTCTATGATTAGCAAAATGTCACTGATAACATGGTGGCCCAAAGACATGATTCTATCTAGGCAAATGGCACCGATAACATGGTTTGCACAAAGACACTGGGTTTATGATTGGCCAAAATGGCACTGATAGCATGGTTGGCAGAAAGACAACTGTTCTATAATTAGCAAATTGGCATGATAACATGGTTCACGAAGACACTGGCTCTATGGTTTGCAAATGGCAATGATTACATGGTTGGCACAAAAAACACTGGCTCTATGTTGGCAAAAATGGCAATGATAACATGACTGGCACAAGACACTGGCTATATTGGCAAAATAGCACTGATAAACATGATTGGCACAAAAAAACACTTGCTCTATGATTGGCAAAGTGGCACTGATAACATGGTTAGCACAAGACACTTGCTCTATGATTGGGCAAAGTGGCACTGATAACATGGTTAGCACAAAGACACTGGCTCTACGATTGTCAAAGTAGCACTGATAATATGTGGCACAACGACACTGGCTCATGATTTTTCAAAATGGCACTGATAACATGGTGGGCACAAAGACCCTGGCTCTATGATTAGCAAATTGGCACTGATAACATGGTTAGCACAAAGACACTGGCTCTATGGTTTGCAAAATTAAAATGATTACACGGTTGGCACAAAGACACTAGCTCTTATGATTAGCAAATTGGCACTGATAACACGGTTGGCACAAAAACACTGGCTCATGATTGGCAAAATGGCAATGATAACATGGTTGGTACAAAAAGACTGGCTTTATGATTAGCAAAATGGCACTGATAACATGATTGGCACAAAGATACTTGCTCTATGATTGGCAAAGTGGCACTGATAACATGGTTGCACAAAGACACTGGCTTACAATTGTCAAAGTAGCACTGATAATATGGTTAGCACAAAGACACTGGCTCTATGATTTTCAAAATGGCACTGATACATGGTGGGCACAAAGACCCTGGCTCTATGATTAGCAATTTGCAACTGATAACATGGTTCGCACAAAGACACTGGCTCATGGTTTTCAAAATGGCAAAAACACGGTTTGCACAAAGACATTGGCTCTATGATTGCAAAATGGCACTGATAACATGATTGGCACAAAGACACTGCTCTATGATTGGCAAAGTGGACTGATACATGGTTTGCACAAAAGACACTGGCTCTACGATTGTCAAAGTGAGATGATTAAATAGGTTGGCACAAAGACACGGCTATGATTTTCAAAATGGCACTGATAACATGGTGGGCACAAAGACACTGGCTTAGATTGGCAAAGTGGCACTGATAATATGGTTGGCACAAATACCCTGCTCTATGATTAGCAAAATGTCACTGATAACATGGTGGCACAAAGACATTGATTCTATACGGCAAAATGGCACCGATAACTGGTTTGCCAAAGACATGGGGTTTATGATTGGCAAAATGGCACTGATAGCATGGTTGGCGAAAGACAACTGGTTCTATAATTAGCAAATTGGCACTGATACATGGTTCACACGAAGACACTGGCTCTATGGTTTGCAAAATGGCAATGATACATGGTTGGCACAAAAACACTGGTCTATGATTGGCAAAAATGGCAATGATAAACATGACTGGCACAAAGACACTGGCTCTATAATTGGCAAAATAGCACGATAACATGATGGCACAAAAACACTTGCTCTATGATTGGCAAAGTGGCACTGATAACATGGTTAGCACAAAGACACTTGCTTATGATTGGCAAAGTGGCAATGATAACATGGTTAGCACAAAGACACTGCTCTACGATTGTCAAAGTAGCACTGATAATATGGTTGGCACAAAGACACTTGCTCTATGATTGGCAAAGTGGCATGATAACAGGTGCACAAAGACCCTGGCTCTATGATTAGCAAATTGGCACTGATAACATGGTTCGCACAAAGACACTGGCTGCATGGTTTTCAAAATGGCAAAACACACGGTTGGCACAAAGACATTGGCTCTATGATTGGAAAATGGCAATGATAACATGATTGGCACAAAGACACTTGCTCTATGATTGGCAAAGTGGCACTGATAACATGGTGGGCACAAAGACACTGGCTCTATGATTGGCAAAGTGGCATGATAATAGGTTGGCACAAATACCCTGGCTCTATGATTAGCAAAATGTCACTGATAACATGGTTGCCACAAAGACATTGATTCTATCATAGGCAAAATGGCACCTATAAGATGGTTTGCACAAAGACGCTGGATCTATGATTGGCAAAATGCACTATAGTATGGTTGGACACAAAGACACTGGTTCTATAATTAGCAAATTGGCACTGATAAATGGTTCACACAAAGACACTGGCTCTATGGTTTGCCAAATGGCAATGATACATGGTTGGCACAATGAACACTAGCTTATGATTAGCAAATGGCACTGATAACATGATTAGCACAAAGTCACTGGCTCTATGGTTTGCAAAATTGCAATGATACACGGTTGGCACAAAAACACTGGCTCTATAATTGGCAAAATGGCAATGATAACATGGTTGGTACAAAAAGACTGACTCTATGATGGCAAAATGGCACTGATAACATGATTGGCACAAAAGATACTTGCTCTATGATTGGCAAAGTGGCACTGATAACATGGTTGGCACAAAGACACTGGCTCTCTGATTGTCAAAGTAGCACTGATAATATGTTTGGCACAAAGACACTGGCTCTAGATTTTTAAATGGAACTGATAAACATGGTTGGCATACAGACCCTGGCTCTATGATTTTAAAATGGAACTCATAACATGGTTGGCATACAGACCCTGGCTCTATGATTGGCAAAATGGCACTGGGAACATGGTTGGTACAAAGACACACTCTCTGTGATTACCAAAATGGCACATTAGCTTTTTGATTTTTAAAATGGCAATGATAACATGGCTGGCACAAAGACACTGGCTCTATAATTGGCAAGTGGCACTGATAATATGGTTGGCACAAAGACAATGGCTCTATGATTGGTAAAATGGAACTTATAAACATCGTTGGCATGGTCACTGGCTCTATGATTGGCAATTAGCAATGATAACATGGTTGACACAAAGACACCGGCTCTATGATTGGCATAATGGCATGTAACATGGTTGTCAAAAAGACTCTGGTTCTTAATTGGCAAAATGGCGCTGAATATGGTTGGCACAAAACACTGGGTCTATGATTGGCAAAATGGCACTGATAACATGGCTGGAAAAATGGCACTGATAACATGGTTGGTGCAAAGACACTGGTTTTATGATTGTCAAAAAGGCTCATAAACCCAATATCTGCCTACAATGTTGCATGTTCTCTGCTTATTGGCCTCTGATCTAATCTATTCAAACGTTTTGATTCATTTCTCCCTCTCAATAGTTTCAATGGCTTGTATGAGTTGAATTATTGCACTCCCAAAATGCCTTGCAAGTGGGTTAGTACTGTCCCATATCCTTATCTGTCTATAGTTCCCACACTCTGTTTTTCAGAGAGTGTTCCGTCATACCTAAATATTTTATGACATGTGAGGACATATATCACATGTGTTCCATTAAAGTGAGATATTGTTTATTTGTGTTGTTTACCCATTACTGTGCTTGAAAAAATCTTAATGACCATGGGTATTTGAAAGTGACACACCTGCTGGCTCCACACTTGCAAGTGCCTTTATGAATAAGCCAACTTGTGTTTTCATTGTTGTGGTGTACAAATAACTAGGAGATAATTTATCCCTTAGTGATGTTTGCCCTTCTTGGGCCAAACTTACTTATGTCAATGACCTCCCGTAGATCTGATCTTCATACAATATATGTAAGCATTTTGGAACTATATGTGGATTTTTTGGTATTGAGGGCTATTTATTATAAAATATATTCTTCTCTTGGTGTGTTGGATGTTTTGGATACATTAAGGGCCTGCACACTGTACATTGGAGCCATTTTCTCTCAAACTTTTTCCTGGGCTAACCCTAGTGCTGGTTATTTATATCCCCTTTAAGTGAGCTCTGATGCTGCACTATTGTATAGGAGTCCCTAGTACTGTTTCTTCTAATCCGTAAATATTGTGTATATAAGATGGCTTTTAGACAAGAGGGAGGGTGGTGGAATCTGCTCTCAGAATGATATCTTGTCAGTGTTTTCCTAAAGAGTTTGGTCTCAATACCTCTATCTCACGCATATTGCAGAGATCTAGGTAATTGACCGATTTCTCCCTAATTACTGAAAGGTTATCTAAAGGGCCTTTCCATAACCACAAGAAGATTGTCAATATATCTCCTGTGGAGGCTGCCCTGTCTCTCCTGAGATGACAATGATTGAAAGATGGATGTTCCACCCACCACCCCATATATAGATTGTTTACATGGGGGGCAATTTCACCCCCCTCTTGCTCACATGTTTGAAGATAATACCCTCCATTAAACTGAAAATAGTTTGGTAAGTGGTAGTGGAGAGCTCCTAAATGAAATATTGGTGTATACGTACTGCATGTATCAATGGTGTTCTGAGGAAGGTGCACTAGTACACTGAAACGTCACATGTTAAAAATAAAAACACGGTTGTTTTTCAAGTCTGGTGTGCGTCCAGGATTGCTTTTCTTTTTAAATGTACTTTTACCATTGGCCTGAGCGCACCCAGCATACACTTTATTTATGTTTCAAGGTGGTATTGAACTACTTAATGCCCAAGTGGCGAGGAATGCTGGAGTAAGGACCTGGACATCTATCATGGTATTGAAAATACCCTTGTTCCCAAGTAATGCCCTCCACTGTGTATATGGGGCGTATCTTAATGTAAGAAAAAAAACTAGTTACAAATGGCGTGAAGTAAGGGAAACCTATACCCGTACTATGGGTCTACCTTGTACCGGTCAAGTTGCCTTATGCACCTTTGAAACATAATAGAAGATAAGTGTAATCAGGCACTCGGGAACAAAACATTCGTATGATCTAGATTCTTTATTCCTATGTTTATGCCGTCCTGTATAATTTGAATGAGTACCTTTTTGTATTCGTCTACTGGTCCTTCTTAGTGTGATATGCATGGTAGGATTGTTAAGCTGTCTCATTGCTTCTGCAAGGCAGTCCTCTGTGTTCTGGAAACTACCGACCCCCCCCAACCCCTATCAGCATTTTGAATGATGATGGTTTTATCTTCACTTAGGGTTTTGCAGGCCTGTCTCAAAGGATAGTATAAATTGTTCATCTTTGATTGTGTGTAGTTTTGCAGATCCTTTTCTACTAGGGATTGAAAATGATCCACACATGGATTTCATAGATTAACTGTAATAGAAGGATGATCTTTTTCTGAATTTACTCCTATATTTTTAGGTCGACCCCTATGTATTGATATGGGTGTGGTGGGGAAGTTAGCTAGGTGTATAGGACATCCAGGTCTAGTATAGCTGTATTCCTATTCTCCATGTGTGTCTATTTCTACGTGTTCCATGACAATCAATGAATCTCCCCCTTATCCTGTTTTGCTCTTAATGAAATGTAAAATAGCATTCCTAACAAGGCAATGACATAAAAATGTATCAATGACATCAAAATTGTGTTCAATGGATTAAATGATTGAGGGAGAACAAACGTTAAAAATCTTATTGAGTAAGGACAGTTAGTGTCTGGTAGAGTCTGCTCAAAGGTTTGAAAACTGTTCTCGGCTGGTTTCTCATGGGATACCTTATGTTGATTCTGCATGTTTTTCCATACAGCGTCTTCCTCTGAGTTTCCATGTTCAAAGGGTAGCATGTTCATGTGTTACTAGGTCATGCTTCTGGGTTGTGAAGGTTCTTTCTTATTAGCGTATCCATCTCTATGATCATCCTTGGCCAAATCGTATTCCACCTGATATTACATAGGCATGACCCAGATAGCTTGGTGTGAATATCTCCCTTCTATATTTGTTATGGAAGCACTTCGTTACCTGTACTGCTAGTTGGAACCCTGGAGTTAGTATTTAAACTTTGTATTACGGGACTAGTATCTTATTATGTTACACAACACCAAACATAACATCTCCCCCCTAAAATATAGGGGACATTAGATGACATTATCAAATATATTTACATACATTAATTTACATATGTACTTGTGTGAGTGTGTGTTATAAAGTGAGTAAGTGTACACACACCATTACAATGGTATTATTTATATGTGTAGTAAAATTCATGTATGTGTGGGAAGATATGGACAGACAGACAGACTAGAAATACAGAGCTAGGGGACAGAGCATAACAGAGATCCAAAAGTTCAGACCCCCGTTCCAGCCTTTAGAACAGAGTTCCCAGAGTGCAGGCCCTGTTCGTCCATCACAAAAGAGTTCCCGAATGCAGGCCACCGTTTTGGCCATAACAAATGCATTCAAAAGGTGTAGAACCCCATTCCCGCAGCCACAAAAGAGTCCAAAGGGAGCATATCCCTGTTTTGGAATGCTGACAGAACAGCATTCCAAAGGACAGACCCCGTCCAGCTACCTGAACAGAGTTCCCAGTGTGTATATCCCCATTTCATTGGCCCAAACATAATTCCACTAATACTATAGAGTTCCTAGGGTGCAGACCCTCGTTCCAAGGCGGCCAGAACAGAGTTCCTATGGTGCAGACCCATGTTCCAGCCACCAGAACAGAGTTCACAGGGGGTTGACCCCTGTTCTAACTGCCAGAAAAGTTCCCAGGGTGCAGACCCCCATTCGGCCATCAAAACAGTTGTTCCCAGGATTGCAGACCCTATTTTGCCCACAGTACAGAGTTTACCAAAGTGCAGACCGTTCTGGCCGCCCAGAACAGAGTTTCCAGAGTGCAGACCCAGATTCATGCCACAGTACAGAGTTCCCAGGGTGCAGACCCCCATTCTGGAAGCCAGAAAAGAGTTTCCAGGGTGCAAAAACCCTGTTACGGTCACACAGAACAGATTCCCAGGGTGCAGACACTGTCCAGCCACCATAAAAGAGGATCCCAGGGGCAGACCCCCATTCCAAAATCCTGAAACAGAGTTCCCATGGTGCAGACCATGTTCCAGCCACCAAAACACGAGTCACAGGGGTAGACCCCCATTCTAACTGCCAGAAAAGAGTTCCCAGGGGGGCAGACTCCCATTCTAGCTGCCAGAACCAGTGTTCCTAGGATGCAGACCCCTATATTGCCCACAGTAAGTTGTTACCAAGTGCAGACCCGTTTTGGGCAGCAGAATAGTTTCCAGAGTGCAGACCCCATTCAGCCCCAGTACAGAGTTGCCCAGGTGCAGACCCAGTTCCGGAAGCCAGAGAAGAGTTTCCAGGGTGCAGACACCTCTCAGCCACCATAACAGAAATATCAGGGTGCAGCCCCCATTCTGGCTGCCAGAACAGAGAAGCCAAGGTGCAGACTCCCGTTCTGGCCACCAGAACAGAGTTATCGATGGTGCATACCCATGTTCAGCCATGAGAGACAGTTATGGAACTAACTGGTCTAGGAATTATCTGTTCCCTTCCAAATTAGTTATCAATTGATTATAACAGTTCTAGACTGGAAGAAGAAACTATAAAGAACCACACTGCACGAGCTGTTCAGATGCAAAAATGCTTCTTCGCTTTATTGTTAGTGCAATGGGTTATATAGGTGAGCGAGGGGTTGTTGATTAGAACAGTTAGTGGCAAGGTCATTATGTTTGGTTTAATCAGTCCATTGTAGGATATTTCAGGGTCACATGTTAAACGTCATTTCCACAAAAATATCTATTCTGGAAGGTTCTTTCCATCCCCCACAGAACAATGTTCTTCTGGAGATTTCCTCTTTTCTTTGTCCATTTACCGCAACAGATCTTATGATATCTGTGTTATCAAAGTTTGAGCAAAGAAATCAAAAACTTGGCATATCATTTGATACTGAATCATCAAGTTTAGCAAAATAACTAAGCCATAGGTTATCAGACAGTAAAAAAAACATTTCTTTTCATGTAATTAAACTAAAGCTAAAGCGATAGATGTATGGGATATATGTCTCCTTAACAGTCCCCCCAAATGTTTATTTTGCTGTCCCACTAACAAGGATTATCAGAGTTGCTCCAGAGGGAGTCCACCTAGAGGTGGGTGTGGCTCTTCAGCGTTGGCCTGGAGAGACCTGCGCAAAGCCAGGGACCAACCCTCAACTCCCAATACCCTAACTATCCCTGTAGGGATTGTAAGCAGAAAGCTCTGTAGGTTGCATGGGAGTGTAGGAGACTCGAGAAATAAAATCAGACGATAATAGAGGTAATGGTTTGTATTATGCATACAAAATTGGGACGGATACATTGCAGCTTGTTTGCTAGCTCTTAATATATGGAATTAACAACAAACTAAGAAAGAGACCAATATTAAACTATCATACAGTCACTCTATTTCGGCCAAGGTTTTCTGCCACCCAGTCATCCCATCCAAAATATTGGTCCATGATGGGACTATGATCCAGAGTTTTCTTTAATTCGATTGACAAATCTTCACGTTTCTTGATAGCAAGAGTGACTTGTGTTATTCAGGGATATAAGTGCAACAAGTGCTAGAGTATGAACATTTTACAAACTCTCCCTTTTTCAGCAAGCATCATATCTAAGGCGATCCTGTTTGGAAAAGCATTGTGCAGGTGGGCCTAATTGATCAGCCAAACCCTTTAGTGCATCTTTGTATAGTTAACAAATCGCTGCTGATTATAGTAAATGTAATTAATCCAATCAACATTTTATTCACTGTGATTATTGAATTAAAGACTCAAACCCTGCTTTAACCTGACACGGGCTTTAAATTCTATCGTGTACCCCCTAGGAAATCCAATGGCATCAATATTACGTTGTGGATCAAGACTCCACCTCAAGTCAAGTCTCTTTTAGGGGGTTCAAAGGGTACACTCGATGGATAGTGAGGGATTGATATGGAGGGGCATAATCAAGACTTCCACCTCGAGTCAAGTCTCTTAGGGGGTTCAAAGGGTACACTCGATGGAAAGTGAGGGAGTATATGAAGGGGCATAATCACCTTACTTAAAGACATTCACCATTCCAGGATGGTGGGAGATGGGACCTGATTTTCATGTCTCCACAAATCCAGTAAATTTCCCAAGTGATTGTACTGATTCTGCAGAGGGCTTTAGAGCCATCTTTAGTAGTTATAATAACAGGTATAATTTCTGGGATATATGGTTATACCTTCAGTTTGGCGGGGAGTTTGTTTAAGAATTGGGTAAGTAGTTTTCCACGTTCCAAATTGTCTGGTTGGTGGAAACATTACTGAACAGGCTAAGGAAACATTGCTCCAATTTGGGGGTGGGATATTAAGTGGAACATGCTCTAAGTGGGGGCCGTGCTCCCCCACAAACGAAAAAGTTGGATTTATTATGTTGGACGGCACTATATTTCATCCATTCCAGCCAAACATTGGCATCACTAAATCCAGTTTCGTAGATATGTCTCTTCGAAAGTAGGATTTGCTATAGCCATCATATTGTTTGTCAATAAGATTCGTAGGTTTTGTCTCCTTTTGTGTTAGGTCCCGAACTCTGCTGGATTATACATATCTTTTCAGGAAGAATTTACCATTATATACAGAAGCAGTCTCACCGAAAGCCCATGCGCTATATATATGTACCTGCATCTGTGAGGTGTGGTTCACAAGGGTAAGGGTTAGTTTCCATTTGAACCAGGTCTATCGCTCTTCTTAGACAAAGGCCTGTTTTAGAGGGCCATTCTTTAAGCAAAGGAACACCATTCTTATCTACTTAAGGTAGGCAGATTCGGGCTGTATCCCAATCTGATCCCGTATCCACCCTACAGCCCCCCAATAAGCACAGTTGTTTCCCCAATATTCGTCAGTTACACGATGTATAGTGATCTAATGGCTGGTTTGCCCCATTATAAAGGTGTACATGGCACAGAGACCAGGGCACCTAGCAATCATACCAGAAATCAAACATAAACACAGCATTATTGGTGTTTGAAGAATTGAACTAGAAGTGGTTAGACCTTCATTCTGAGTTATGGCAACCTGTAAAGTCTCCCTGAGGAGTAATGAAAAAGGATATATAGACCAATCGTGTTTCTCAGCGGAGGGTAGATTTCTTGCAATGTGAAGCGTGGATCAAGATGGTCTTCCTTCCAACTTCACTGAAGTGGGAGTGGTAAGAAGAACCTGGAATGGGCAGTCAAACCTAGGTGTCAAGGGAGTGCTTCTTACAAATTTCTTTACCAGCACCAATCGCCTGGGGGAGGAGTGAATGAGCACCTGTTACAGACTCAGGATCTGGAAGAGAAGGAGCACTTGACCATGCATTAGTTAATTCACGTGTTAGTTGGCAAACAAAATCAGTTATAACATCAGACTGTAATGTAGTTGCGGGGGAAAAACCCCCTAACCTAGGGGCTGATCCAAATAGGATCTCAAAGGAGGATAATTTGTGCTCCCCCCTGGGTGTGTATGACAATGAACAGAGAGCTATAGGCAGGCTATCAGGCCCATCCCATCCAGAATCATGAGCCATTTTTAACATACGTGTCTTTAGAGTACCATTCATTCTTTCATCTTTCCGCTACACGAGGATGATAGGGCGTATGAAGTGCAAAAGTTACTCCTAAAGCAGTCCATATCTTTGGTAACATTTGCAGATGAATGCAGGCAGCCCTGATCACTTCTATTACTTCGGTACACCGAATCTGCATACGATTCAGAGAGTAATTCTTGGCAGTAGTCTTAGCGGCCATGTTAGTCAATGGATATGCTTCTGGCCATCGGAGACATGTCAACAATTAACAACACATATTCGAATCTCACTTTTTGGCATTGGATGTGGTCTATCTGGATCCTTGGAAGGGTACAAGGGTTTTGACCGATGGAGTTTGGGGTTTTTCATGCGTCCTGGATTGCATTTAGCACATGTTGTGCAGGCAGCAGTGTAGTTTCTGGTAAAGGTGGTTATACAAGGAGCGAAGTAAGTCTTGAGATATTAGGTTATTCATGAGGTTCTTTAAATGTGGGAAGGTCATGTGCCCATTGGACGAGGGCTGGAATAAGGTTCTGGGTATACATACCTTTTTGTTATGTGTATACAGCCCATCCTTAGTACTGCCCCTTTTCCTAGCCATTCCTCCTCTTCATCCTTAGCAGTGCTGTTTTGGATTTTTTAATTTATCTTTGTTGTTCTATGAAGCCCATTGAAGAAGGGGAGTAATGTTTCGTTGATTCCGTCCTGAATTTTACATTTTTCCTTCACATCTTGGACATTCCTGTATTTCTTTCAGGGGGCTGCCTTTGCCGCCTGGTCGGCCCTATGATTGCCTATGGTTTCAGCGAATTGATTGCATGAGCCTTCACTTTCAGAACGGCCAATTGTTCGGGTATGAGAGGGCTTCCATTAGTTCTGCACAGATTTGCCATTCTTAAGGTGTGTTTCCGGTGGCTGTCAAATATCCTATTGTTTTCCAGTGATTGCCGAAGTTCAGGGCAACGCCCTGGGCGTATCTGTCGGTGTGTACTTGAGGCGTTTGTCTTTTGCAATTTTGCAGGCTGCAGTTAGGCTTTGAGCTTGCTTCTTGGGTCAGAGTAGACAGTTGGTAAGGCTTTTGCTTGGAGCACAGAATCACGGTGGTGACAGCATATCCCACATGAAATTGCCTGTATCACTCTGCAAACTGTGAACCATCCACGAATTAAAGTATGTCTGGGTTTTCAAGTGAGACGAGATGATGTAGGGAGGTTGCGTTGTTCTTGTTTGATGAGGTCAAAGCAATTGTGTCTTCTTGTGTGCTCGGTTCATTCTGTTTTCATCATCATATGTGGACCCCCCTCAGGAATTGGCAGAAGTGTGGAGGGGTTAGGATGGAACAGCGTTGAAGAGTAACATGTCAGGCATGAGGAGTATAGAAATTGTAGGCGAAGATGCGAGATGAGACATATGTTCGGTTGAGATTGGTTGAGTATGCAGAAAATGTCATGGGGGGGCCAGAAGGAGCAATCAGGCCCAGGATGATGTCAGAGGTTTTATTCAAGGAGAAAGCGCTGCATTACACTGCTTCATGCAGGATGGGCTACCTTTAGCGACATTGTCTAGTTGTCAGAAATAACCCGATAGGTCTTGATTCTTTATCCATGGTTTTGGGCAAGGACACCAAGGGCGTGACCTTGATGTTCGGAAACAAAGAGTTGAATGGCTTTCATAGTCTGGAAGCCCAAGCGGGGCGCTGAAGATAGGATAGCCTTCAGGGTGGTGAAACATTCAGCGGCTTCTGCTGTCATAGTAAAAGCTCAGTCTTCAGTACTTCGTACAGAGGGGGCATAAGAATGGGGCTTCAGGGAGTCCATGAACGGCAATATGGGACAAGGCGAGGAAGCATGCAGAGGTTAGTCCTCGGGAAGAATGAGAGATACCTTGTAAAGTTCTTGATCCTATCGGATGTGATGTGCGTCCCTTGAGAGATACATTGTCCGAGAAATGTCACAGTGGGTTGACACCACTGTAATTTAGCTTGGATGCCTCTTGCATCCTTGCTCCTAGATGGCGAGAGTAAAATCTTTCTGTTGCCTGTGCAGCGACAGGAAGTGTGGGGGAGCAGAGTTAAAAGGTTGTCCACATATTGTAGCAGGGAAACATTCCGGATGTGATTGCTTTCCAATGAATCCAGGATGGAAGTCAATGCTTTGGAAAATGATTGGCGAATTTTGAGCCCCTTGTGGCATACGGTCCAGCAGTTTGCTCTTGTTCCTGCGTGAAAGCAAAAAGGAAGCGGCAAGATGCGGTTAGGAACACTGAAAATGCGTTACATAATCCACCGCTGAAGACAGAAGCGGAAGGAGGTATGCACAGAAAGTAGGGTATGAGGATGGACACAAGTGGAGTTTTTCTAATATGTAGCTTCATTTACGGCTCGTAAATCTTGTACAAGGCGGTGGTATTTGTCAGGTCACCACTTTTCCTTTTTTCTTAAAAGGAAAACAGTGTGTGTTGCACGGTGAGATAGTTTTTACGATAGCTCCATTTGCGAGTAGGGGTACGAATTTGATTTGAATGGCTTCCGATTGAGCAGGTTTCAAGGGTATTGAGGTTCCTTGGCAGAGAGCCGCCCCTTCCTTAAGGTAAACCATCCCATGTGGGCTTTTTAGGGCCCTATGTCTTCAGGGCTTGTGACCACAGAGAAGGAGGATCCGACAAGGACATATCAGTAGGGGGAAGGCGAGACTGAATCTATAGACAGCAAGAGAGGAACAGAACAGAGAGACCAGCTCAGTGGTCAAGAGGTGTTGACACTGTGACAGAGCCATCCGCAAGAACACCACTTTGCTTGTAATCTGGAAAGGATGTCAGTACCCAAAAGGTTTAGGGGACCAGTGGGGTGAGACGACAAAACGTGCCACAAGCCAGAAAAGGATTCCCACTTGTAAAGACAGGTCAGGGGTTGGAACGAGGAGTGCCATCTACTCAAACACAACAGACATCAGAATAGTAAGAGTAGCTGTTGTGTAGATCTTGGGGTCTGAGACGCTCGGGCTGCCGCCTGGGTCTATCAGGAAATGGTAGGATTTTTAGCAAGGGGTCCGGATGCCAATCCAATCCTTCGACGGGTGAGGTAGAGACATGATTGGAGTTGGGGTGTCAGACACAGGTGTGCCATATCCATTGAGGAAGGAGGGAGGAGTTGGTGGAGGAGGCAGCATGGGGAAGCCATGTTGGGGCTGTATTGGTTATATTGGACAGCATTTAGGATTGTATTGTGCGCCATTTGAATTGTACTGTTCTCTTGGGCCCCTGCAATCACGGTGAGGTCCAAGTTTCCCACAATTATAACAATTTCTTCCTTGTTGGGGTTAGGAGGGTTGTTTCTTTGTGGGTTTTCAATTGTGAAATGAGATGGTTTTCAATGTCTTCGAATTGCTTTCAAGGCCCTTTAATATTGATCCTTGGACCGGTTAATCTGTATCCTCCAGGTGTACTGCGACCATTGTTTCTTCGGCGACCATGATTGGTGTTGATTTTGGTTTCCTAGGGCTGCTTCTAGTCCTTAGCCACTGCTGCCAGGGTCTGGAGGGTAAGTGATCGATATTCAGGCGTGCCGTCATAGGCCCTTTTTTAGGACTTCCTTCAATCAGTGACGAGGCTGATATGACAACATGCTGTGTGTGAGCTGCTCTGTATTGTCAAATCCTAAATAACTTAAAACTTGTGTAAGACGGACTTGATATTTCTCCACGGACTCATCTGTCCTGTGGTGATGCGTGTTAGAGTGACAGCTGATCAGCCAAGCTATTCTGTGCCCAGGATCTTATTTGCTCACAGAATACACACCAGACTCGGAGGTTGTGGTTGTTACCATTTGATTATGATTATATGCGTTTTCATGACGGGCCAATAAGCATCACCTGCTCTTATTTCACAAAACTCTCTAGATCTTTCCAAGTTGCTGAGTAATTTCTTGGAAGCCCACAAGCCTACGGTAGAAGGGCATGATGGTGGTCAGGTCTGGTAATTGGGATATTAGAGTGCCGCTTGGCTGGGTGTGAATGAAACATACAATATCCTCTTTTTATTCTTCTGGTCTGGCTGGGAGGACAAGCATCAGGGGGGACTGAGAGTTGCATGAATCCCCCCCCCTGTTGTATGGGGGGAATTAGAACTGTCAGGATAGTAGGATGAGTGATCCCTAGTTAGTTTTGACCCTCTGTACCTAGATGGAGGGGGGTGGACTCGATGTATATCTACAGTCATCCAGTCTGCATCATCCTGTAGGCGGTAATGGTTTAACTCAGGGAGATGTCGGCTGACCCTAACTATCGCTACGGAGTTCTCTCACCCTCTTGGGTCGGTAGTTCTGAGTGTTTTAAGTGGGTGTCATTTCCCTAAGGTCCACTAGATGATTAATTGTCTTAGATATTTCAAACTCTAAATCCTTACCAGTAAGTATTCTAGGCCTAGCGCCCCCTACGAGCACCCTGTGTACTGCTGTCACATTCTATATCGAATCATCACTGTCCCCTAACACCATGATAGGATTTGAGCCGTGGGGGGGGGGGACAGCTGACCTGAGACTGTCTGGCTGTAATTGTTCATTATTTTCTTTTGTCTATGGCTGATTGTTTTCTTAATGTCTTTTAGTTGGTCAGCTAGTAATTTCAATTTTGCGTGTTAATTTCTCTGTGGCCAGCTGTTGCCGGTGGATGGAGTCATCCAATTTAGAAGGAGTGACCACTCTAATCATCATCCTAATGCTTAATAGTGTTGGAGTTACAGTTGGCCGGTAGTGGTCAATACTGGGTATAAGGAGTGACAGCCTGATTGGATGCACTACAATCTGAATAAAAGGGTTATTTGGGGGGGCATGGTACTCAAGTTTGGAGATTGGATGAATTAAAATGGCTGCCGCCAGAGAGAAGGGTGTGGCTGAATTTTAAAATGGCTGCCACCAGGAAGAAGGGTGTGGCTGAATTAAAATGGCTGCCACCAGGAAGAAGGGTGTGTTGGCTGAATTAAATGGCTGCCACCAAGAAGAAGGGTGTTGGCTGAATTAAAATGGCTGCCACCATGGGAACAGGGGTATCCATAAGATGGCCGCCAGAGGTTGGCTTCATGGGCTGGTGGCTTCACGTTAGATGGTTGTACTGGAGTAAGAACCTTCCTGCACCCTCATATGGTGGTGGCTGAAACACTGATCGGCAGGAGGAAAGGGGCTCTTTGTGATTACAAATATGTGATTTCCCAGTTTTACCAATCACTATTTGTTCAGACCAGTTGTTCATGTAATCCTTGAGACTTTAACCATGGTTCTGCAACTTCTTAGGAGACCCTGGTCGTGGTATACGGCACTGTTCTGGTTGTAATCTTGGAGCAGTTACTGACAGAATTACATAGTTTGAAAGTTTAACATAACTCCTTTACGTATTTACTTCCCATTTTAGAAACGAAATAAGTGAAACGCAGTTTCCCCCCTTCACATTCATATGATTTACTGCTATTTAACCCATGGCGGCAGCAGAAAATACGGGACAATGATTACGATAGATCACTAAACAGAAATTAAAGGCAGAGTTTTTTGTACGGTTGGTGAATCAACACTATGTAAAATCTCACCCCAAAAAAAAAAACAAAAAAAAAACAGTTTATTTATTACGTTTAGTGAATTGGTAATGGTGGTCATCTGAAGCACGATTTAACTCTAAAGCCAGGGAACCTGAGTATATGTAAACTTGAATTGCAATCGGCTAAACCTTGGGGAGGGCTACAACTACAGAAAATGAGGTCTTCTCCAGTTCTTGCCTGTGTTAGTGCCACACATTGTGGAATGTTAGACCAACACAATCAGATTTACTACAAAATGAGCATTCAGTCAGTAACACAAAAGGGGTTCTAAAACATGAACCCAACAGTAGCACAACGTAGTTTGCTCTACTTTTCTTCAGGACTACGTAAGACACTGACAGCCACGTAGATCAGTCAGTTAGGGAAAACAACCTCATCCTCACGCACCGATAGCCACGCAGATCAATCGGTCTAGGACCTTCCCTGTCCTGGATGTTTATGTGAAATATTACACACAAACCACCAAACCACCACCGACAGCACACGCAGATCAGTCGTCAGAATGTCTATTATCACATACACCATATCCTGTCCTATTAATAAGTTCTGCTTATTCAAAAACAACCAGATGAGAGAAACAACAGACTAACACAACAAAAAACACAGACCGGGCAACAGATAATCCTACCCCACAGTTTAGGGAATGCAACCAGGCAAGAAAAAGTAACTGTCTTTGCTAACTGTAACAGTCCGATATAGACACCAGAGAAACCAACAGCTATAACAGGATGACACAGGCAAGAAGAAATACTAACATAGGTCTTACCTGTGCCTTGGAAGTGATCAGTTCCTTCTGTCCACTGCTGGTTCACTGGAGTCCTGGCATCGGCTGGTGGTCGTCAGAGGCCTGATGCCCCAGTTGGCGTCACATTGTTATGGACCTAACTGGTCCAGGAATTATCTGTCCTTCCAAATTGTTATAATTGATATAACAGTCTAGACTGGGAAGAAACTATAAAGAAACCACCACTGAGACGAGCGTTCAGTATGCAAAAATGCTTCTTCTGCTTTAGTGGTAGTTGCAATGGGTTATATAGGTGAGGAGGGGTTGTTGATTAGAACAGGTAGGGTGGCAAAGGTCATTATGTTTGTTTTAATCAGTCCATTGTAGCATATTCTCAGGGTCACATGTAAAAAGGTCATTCTCCACAAAATATCTATTCCTCTGGAAAGGTTCTTTCCATCCCCACAGAACATCTGTTCTTCTGGAGAATTTCCTTGTTCTTTGTCCATCTTACCGCAAAGATCTTATGATATCTGTGTTTATCAAAGTTGAGCAAAGAACAAAAACTTGCATATCATTTGATACGAATCATCAAGTTTGCAAAATAAACTAAGGCATAGGTTATCAGACAGTAAAAAAACATTTTCTTTTCATGTATTAAAACTAAAGCTTAAAGCGATAGATGTATGGGATATATGCTCCTAACAAGCAGAGTTCCCAGGGTTATGACCCCTGTTCTAATTGGCTGATAAGAGTTCCCAGGGTGTGCAGACTCCCATTCCAGCTTGCTAGACCAGAGTTCCTAAGGGCAGACCCTGTCCGCTCACAAGTAAGAGTTACCAAGTGCCCAGTATAGGGTTCCCAGGGTGCAGACCCTGTTCTAGCCACCAGTTACAGAGATCCCGTGTGCAGACCCCTGTTCCGGCGCTAGAAAAGAGTTCCAGGGTTCAAAACCCTTGTCAGCTGCGAGAACAGGGATACCCTGGATGAAGAGCCATTCTAGCCACATAACTGAGTTCCCAAGGTGCAGACCCTGTTTTGGCCACCAGAACAGAGGTCCCAGGGTGCAAACCTCCGTTCCAGCCACCAGAAAAGGTTCCAGGGTGCAGAACCCTGTTCTAGCCACCAGTACAGAGAACCCAGTAGTTCCTGTTTCGGCTGTTAAACAGAGTTCTAGGGGTGCAGACCCCCGGTCCAGGTGGCCAGAACAGAGTTCCTAGGGTGCAGACCCCCGTTTCCAGGGGCCAGAACAGAGTTCCCAGGGTGCAGACCCCCCATTCCGGAAGCCGAAAAGAGTTTCCAGGGTGCAAACCCTGTTACGGTCAAGCAGAACAGATTTCCCAGGGTGCAGACACCTGCTCCAGCCACCATAACAGAGACCAGGGTGCAGACCCCCATTTGGCTGCTAGAAAAGAGGATGCCAAGGTGCAGACTCCCGTTCTGGCACCAGACAGAGATCCCAGGGTGCAGACACCCCGTTCCAAAATCCTGAACAGGGTTCCCATGGTGCAGACCCATGTTACAGCCACCAAAACAGAGTTACAGGGGGTAGACCCCCATTCTAACTGCCAGAAAAGTCCGCAGGGGGCAGACCCCAGATAGCTGCCAGACAGTGTTTCCTAGATGCAGACCCATCTTGATGCCCACCAGTACATTGTTACAAAGTGCAGACCGTTCTGGCCGCCAGATAGTTTTTCCAGAGTGCAGGACCCCCATTCCAGCCACCAGTTAACAGAGTTCCCACGGGTGCAGACCCCAGTTCGGAAGCCAGAGAAGAGTTTCCAGGTGTGCAGGACACCTCTCCAGCAGCCATAACAGAAATATATCAAGGGTGCAGCCCCCCAATTCTGGCTGCCCAGAACAGAGATCCAAGTGCAGACTCCCGTTTATGGCACCAGAACAGAGTTACCGAGGGGCATTGACCCATGTTTCCCCAGCCATAGAGCAGGTTCCCAGGGTTTAGTACCACCCTGTTCTAATTGGGCTTGATAAGAGTTCCCCAGGGTGCGACTCCCATTCCAGCTCTAGGCCAGAGTTTTCCTAGGGTTGCACCCCGTTCCCCTCACCAGTCAGAGTTACAAGGTGCAGACACCACTTCCAGCACCAGATAGGGTTCCCAGGATGCAAACCCTGTTCTAGCCACCAGTACAGAGATCCCAGGTTGCACGACCCCTCTTCCGGCAGCCCCAGAAAGAGTTTCAGGGTTCAAAAACCTGTTACAGCGCAGCTCCAGGAACAAGGATCCCCTGGATGAACGAGCCCCATTTCTAGCTGCCACCATTAAAGTGGCCTGCGCAAAGCCGAGGGACCAAACATCAACTCCCAAATACCCTAACTATTCCACGTAGGGAATTGTAAGCGGAAGGCTCTGTAGTTGCATGAGTGTTAAGGAGACTCAGAAATAAAATCAGACGATAATTCATGTATGGTTTGTATTCATGCATTACAAACATTGGGGACGGATACATTTGAAGTTGTTTTGCTCAGCTTCTTCATATATGGAATTTAACACAAACAAGAAAGAGACAATATTAAACTATCAAATACCAGTCACTCCTATCTGGGCCAAGGTTTTCTGCCCCACCCAGTCATCCATCCAAATATTGGTCCCTGGGCTGTTATTCACGAGTTTTCTTTAATTCGATTGCAAAATCTTCAAGTTTCTTAATAGCCGAGATTTGAGTGACTTTTGTTATCAGGGAGTATAAGTGCAAAAACGTGCTAGAGTCTGGTAACCTTTTAACAAACCTCCTCCTTTTTCAGCAAGCATCATATCTAAGGCGAGCCTTTTTTGAACTCATTTGTGCATTGGGCCTAATTGATCAGCCAAACCCTTTAGGCATCTTTAGATAGATTAAAATCGCTGCTGATTAGTAGTTAAATGTAATAATCCAATCAACATTTTTATTCATCGTGATATTTTTGGGAAATTAACAGACTCAAACCCTGCTTAACCGATCATGGGCTTTAAATTCATCGGGTACCCCCTCCGAGGAACTCCATGGCTTCATATGATCGTGTGGGCATCAAGGCTTCCACACTCAAGTCAAGTCTCTTTGGGGGATCAAAGGGTACACTCGTATGGATAGTGAGGTGTATGAAGGGGCATAATCAAGACTTCCATCCTCGAGTCAGTAGTCTCTTTAGGGGTTCAAGGGTACACTCGAGGATATGTGAGGGATGATATGAATGGGGCATAATCACCTTACTTAAAGCACATTACACCATTCAAGAAAGGGGAGATGGGACCTGATTTATCATGTCTCCACAATCCGTTAAAGTCACCAAGGTGATTGTACTTGAATTCTGGCAGAGGGCTTTTAATAGCCATCTTTAGTGTATAATAACAGGGATATAATTTCTTTGGTAAATATGGTGATACCTTCAGTTTGGCGGGAGTTGGTTTAAGGACACTTGCGGTTAAGTAGTTTTCCACGTCGGCACAAATGGTTGCGTTGGTGGAAAATTTACTGGAACAGGCTTAAGGAAAATTGCTCAATTGGGTGGGATATTAAGTGGAACGTTGCCTAATGTGTTGTTGGGGTGCTCCCCACAAACGAAACAGTGCTGATTTATTATGTGGACGGCACCTACATTTCTCCATTCAGCCAACATTACGGACAATCACTAAATCCAGTTGCATGGAGATAGTTGTATCTTTCGAAAGTAGATATTTGCTTATAGCCCTATATTGTTTGGTACAATAAGATTCGTAGGTTTTGGGCTCCTTTTTGTTTAGGCCCCAAACTCCTGCTGATTATACATATCTTTTAGGAAGAATTTACCATTAATACAGAAGCAGTCCCGAAAAGCCCTTAATCCGCCTAAGATAATGTACCGCATCTGTGGTAGGGGTGATTCAAAAGGGTAAGGGTTAGTTCATATTTGAACCAGGTCTATCGCTCTTTTTAGAACAAAGGCCTGGGATTTTTTCTAGGAGCCCATTCTTTTAAGCTAAATGGAACCATGGTGGGCACAAAGACACTGGCTCTATGATTGGCAAAGTGGCACTGATAATATGGTTGGCACAAATACCCTGGCTCTATGATTAGCAAAATGTCACTGATAACATGGTGGCCACAAAGACATTGATTCTATCATAGGCAAAATGGCACCGATAACATGGTTTGCACAAAGACACTGGGTTTATGATTGGCAAAATGGCACTGATAGCATGGTTGGCAGAAAGACACTGGTTCTATAATTAGCAAATTGGCACTGATAACATGGTTC
>JAACNH010005102.1:0-21504 GCA_019447015.1 Hymenochirus boettgeri | reverse complement strand
CTGTTGAAAGTTGTTGAATTTGGAGCCTATCAAGTCAATGGGGGGAAGAGTGATAGTTTGAAGAGGCTGGGTTTATTGACGCAGGCTAAAACGTAACAATGGGAACTACTGTAAATGGCTGTGGCACCTGGGAAATGTATGGGGAACATGGCCACTATCACCACAAATGGTTAACAACAACTTCCTAACCCCACTAGCGGGCACCCCCATGTTGTCGGGTTTTGGGCAAAACACTAGCAAGCAAATGTCTGGTTTTGCGCAAGCTACATTAGAGGGTTACGGCAATAGGTAGAGGGTTACCAAACGATACTTTAGAGGGTCAGCGAAAATAGAGCCATAAATTCGAGGTTACCGAAATTCGAATAACGATACTTTCAAGGGTTAGGCGAAAACAAAACACTACTTTTGAGAGTTAGCAAATGATACATTTAATCATTTGTGAAAGGCTCGTAAATGCGAAATCTCAGAAAAACCGCACAACGAACGTTTTCAATACTTATCGAAGTACGGAAAGTTCTAAAGTACGAGGGGGAAACCTTCAGTATAGAGTTTTGAAAGTTCAACTTGCACCCCTTCACGTCAATGGGAGAGTGAAGTTTTGGAAAAGTCTAGGTTTTTACAGCTAATCTAACTCATCCACAATGGTAACTTAGGCTGTGGAAATGCGGTGGCGCCCTGGGGGCAATGGCTGCTGCCGGTTCGTCTGGTGAACATGGAGACTTACCCAAGAACTTGTTTTTGTAAAACATTCTGTGGACATATAGCGGCGAAATTGTCGGGTTTGCTTGGCTAAACACTTGCCGCACCTGTGGGGTTTTACGAAGCTACATTAGATGGTTTACGGGACCCAATTAGAGGGTTATCCGAACAATCTTCCGACGGTTTCAACAAAATCATAGCACCCACTCCACCCAATTCGAGTGCGTTACCGAAATCGAACGGATACTTTTGAGGGTTAGCGAAAACGAACAAGACTGTTTGGAGTTCAGCGATTGACACCTTCAAGGGTTGGATGATCGGCTCGTTAAACCTTAACAGTGCTCGAACGACTCGCATCAACACGATCGTCAACTACATATCTTAAGTCCCGAGAAATCCTCAGTAAAGGTTAATTGAAAGTTCGAATTATTGGAGCCTTTCATGTCAATGGAGAGTGATATGTTTGAAAAGGCTGGGGTGTCTTATTACAGCTAAATTAAACAATGGGTTAATTTACTGTAAATGGAATTGTGGCACTCGGGAAATGGTCTGGGGAACATGGCTAAGCTATCACCAAAACTTGTTAAAACACTTCCTAAACCCTTACAGAGGCGCCTTAATTGTCGGGTTTGCGGATACCACCCAACCTCAGTTAAGCACAATAGTATAGTCTTTGTCGCAAGCGTAAATTAGAGGGTTACGTGCCCCATCATAAGAGCCCGGTTACCAAAGATGCTTTCGAGGGTAAGCGCAAAATAGAGCCATAAATCGAGGGTTACCGAAATCGAACGATACTCAAGGGTGCGAAAACAATACAATACTTTAGAGAGAGTTAGCACCATGATTTACATTTAATCATTTGTGAACGCTTAGACGTAAATTCTATAATGTATCGAAAACGCATCAACGAACGTTCGATAATTATGGAAAGTCCCCGAAAAGCATTTAGTAGAAGTCCCATGAACAGTTCGAATTTTTAGAGCAATTCAAGTCAATAAACTAAAATGGGTGGCTTAATGTAACTGGCTGTGACTGGGAAATGGTATGTGGATAACAGCCTCTGGCATTATCACCAAAAAACTTGTTAAAAACAATTCCTAAACACTAGCGGCAAGTAGGTTTTGCTGCACACTAGCAAGCAATGTGGGTTTGCGCAAGCTACATTAGAGGGTGACGGCCAAGTAGAGGGTTATTAAACGATACTTTCGCATGCGCGCTCAGAGAAAACTGAAGAGCCATAAATTAGAGGGGTGTTACAGAAAAATGAACAATACTTTCGCGAGAGTTAGCCAATATGGACACGGTTAGGTTAGCAGGATCGGCTCGTAAATTGTCGATAATCTCGCTGAAACACCGGTTCGTGTAAGGGACGACGGAGGGTCATAGATGGTGGAGGAAGTTCGACAGGTCCGAGGAAAAAGGGGCCCTTCGACAGTGAAGTTGTGAAAGTTGCGAATTTGGAGCCATTCAAGGTCAATGGGACGGCGTGATAGTTTGACAAAGGGGCGTGGGTTGGAGTTGGCAGCTAAACACCTAAAACACCCATGGTAACTTACTTTAAATGGCTTGGGGGAGACCTGGGCGAGCCCAATGGCGCACTGAGAACACCCTCCGGCGACTTCCCAAAGCAGACTTGGTGCCCTTTAAAATCCGAGCCTTCGCTCACGCGACCCCCAACATAGGGCGGGGGGGGCAGAGTTCGGTCGGGTGCTTGGCCCCGGCCAGCAACACTGAGGCAGAAGGGCAGCCACCACGGTCCCCCTCCCGTGGGGTTGTGGCATGACGCACAAGGATACATTAGAGGTGTTAAGGCCAATTCGCAGGGGTTAACACCACAAATGATCTTTCAACCACGGCAGTCAGCGAAACCCACTCAGAGCCATCACAAATTCGTGGGTTAACACCGAAAAATCCGAATACCGATACTTTTGAGGGTTAGCGAAAAACGAAAGATACTTTGAGAGTTAGCTGAATGACACATTCAAGGGTTAGAGCTGGCTTGTAAATTCGAGAATTATTAAACCGCGTCAACGAACGGTCGTTAATTATCGAAAGAACCACAGAAAGTTCGAAAGTATGAGAAATCCTTCACCGTAAAGTTTACTTCAATTTGGACCCATCAAGTCAATGGGAGAGGCGACAGTTGGAAAAGGCTGGGTTTTTGTACAGCTCGCTACACAACAACTAAACAACGGTTAACTTATGAAATGGCTGTGCACCTGGGAAATCGTCCATCTGGGGCACACACGGCACCCTCCCCACACCACACCAAAACGTGTTAATCACTTCTTAACACTAGGGGCAATTGGTCGGGTTTTGAGCACACTAGGGAAGCAACTGTCGGGTTCTTGCGCAAGCTACGTTAGAGGGCTATGGCCAATTAGAGGGTACCGAACGATATTTCCAGGGGTCAGCGAAAAATAGAGCCAATAAATTCAATAGGGTTACCGAAACCCTCAGTGTGGAATCGACACAATACTTTCGAAGAGTTAGCGAAAATGAAACAATACTCTTTGAGAGTTAGAGGGCAGACCCCATTCAAGGGTTACGCGATCGGCTCCGTAAATTCGCTGAATTCGGTCGGGAAACCGCATGCAGAGAACGTTCGATAATTATCGCCGCACCCCCTTTTGAAGTCCCGGAAAGGTCGCACTACGTCCAAGAGAACAAGTCACCTTAGTGTAAAAGTGAGAAACTTGGCAAAAGTATGTGCGCACCCCATTCCAGAATGCAATGGCCCGCCCGCGCCCCACCTCCCGCAACCCCCGCCCGCCACGCTCGCCATAGTTGGAAAGTGCTGAGGTTGTGTGGAGCAACTGTAAGGCTAAAAATGGTAATTTACGTAAATGGCTGTGGCACACCTGGGAAATGGTCTGGGGAACAGGTGGCACTATCACCAAAACATGGCGCCCGTCTCAACCCCCACCCCCCACACTAGCCTGTAAACACTAGCGCGTCAATTGTCAGGGTTTTCGCACACCTAGCAAGCAATGGTCGGGTTACCTTGCGCAAGGAAATTAACAGGGTGACGGCCAATTAGACGGCGACACACGAACTGATACTTCGAGGGTTCAGCGAAAATAGAGCCCTAATTCGAGGGTTACCGACAATCGACACGATACTTTTGAGCGTTAACGACCAAAACGGAAACACTACATTTCCCGCAGGAGTTAGAGCAACCCATCGGCCAATGACACACCACTTACACTGGTAGGGAGATCGCTGTGTACAATCAGATGTAATGTCTGGTAAAACCGGGGGCGAACAACGAACTTAGCAGTAATTATCGAAAGTCGGAAGGTTGTGCGAAAAGTCCAAGATATCCTTCATTTTTAAAGTTATGAAAGTTCGAATTTGAAACCCCATTCCAAATTCGTTTGACAGGAAGGCTGGGCCTTGATTACCCAGCCCTAAAACTACCCACACAATGGTAACCTTACGAAATGCCTGTGGCACATGGAAAAATGGCTTGCGGGAAAAACCCCCGGCACTATCACCAAACGTTGTTTTGGTAAGAAACACTTCCTTAACAACTAGCGGGACCAAAGTTGTTCGGGGTTTGGCGCAAGTCGATTAGGAGGGTTACTGGAGCAAGTTAGAGGTGTTACCAAACATACGTTTCGGAGGGTGTCAGCAAAGAATAGAGCCATTAAATGCGCGGGGGGTACCGAGAATCGAACGCATGAATTTCAAGGTGTTGTGTAGCGAAAACAGAGGCAGATACTTAGGTGAGTGTTGCAAACGGTACAGTTTAATGGGTTGTGAGAACGGCTCGTATATGGGTCGTGATGATAGTTCATCCGTTGTGGGCCCCCGAAAACCGCCAACATAAGCCGTTCAGTTAATTATCGAAGTTTTTGAAAAGTCCGAGAACTCCTTAGTAAGCAAGTTTTTGAAAAGTTCGAATTTGGGAGCAATTACAAATCAATGGGAGAGATAGTTTGAAAAAGGATGGGTTATAACAGCTAAACTAACCAATGGGACTTACTGTAAAAGGCTATGGCACCCTGGCGAAAAATGGTCTGGGGAACCATGGCACTATCACCCAAACTGTTTAAAACAACTCCTAAACACTACGCGGGCAAATTCGAGTTTTGTGCCAACACTGCAACGCAATTGTAGGGTTTTGCGCAAGCTACATTAACGAGGCTTTATGCGCCAATTAGGAGGGTATAACCCAGACACAATACTTCCCGAGGGTCAGCGAAAATAGACGCCATCAAATTCGAAGGGTTACGAATCGCCCCCCCCCGAACGATACTTTAGGGGTTAGGAAAGATAACATTTAGATGGTTTGCGAACGGGCACTCGTTGAAAATTAGGATAATTTCTGTGAAAACCGCAAAAGACGGAACGTCGTTAATATCAAAGTTTGAAAGTCAGAAAAACGAAAATCCTTTAGAGAAGTTTGAGGAGTTCCGAAATCCGAAACGGATATTTTGAGGGTTAACGAAAACGAACAATACTTTCAGAGTAGGGAATGGCCATCCAAAGGGTTAGAGATGGGCTCGTAATTCGATAATTCTCAAAAAAACTGCCGGTCAACAACGTTTAATAATCATCGAAAGCTGGAAAGGTCGAAAGACCGAGAAAATCCTTACAAGTAAATTTGAAAGTTTGAATTGGACCATTCAAGTCAATGGGAGAGTGAGAGTTGAAAAGGCGGGGTTTTAACAGCTAAAAATACAAAGGTAACTCACTGTAACGGCACGTGGCACTGGAAAAGGTTCTGAGGGAACATGCCACTACACAAAACTGGGTTTTTAAATACACTTAATAAACACACTAGCGGGCAATTGTCGGGTTTTGCGAAGGCTACATTAGAGGGTTAAGGCCAATTCGAGGTTACCGAACGATACTTTCGAAGGGTCAGCGAAAATAGAAAAAAGCAATAAAATTCGAGGATTACCGAAGGAACGATACGTCGAGGGTTAGCGAAACGAACAATACTTTAGAGGAGTTAGCCAACGATACCTTTAAATGAGTTTGTGAACGGGCTCGTAAATTCGATAATTTTCGAAAACCGCAACAAAGACCGTTCGATAATTATCGAAAGTCCGAAAATCCTTCAGTAGAAGTTTGAAAGTTCGAATTTGGAGCCATTCAACGTCATGGGAGAGTGATCGTTTGAAAGCTGGGTTTTTTATTACAGCTAAACTAAACAATGGGAACTTACGTATATAATAGAATAAGGCTGATCCGAGTAGAAGTCGATCTGGTACCTATTTACCTGAAAAATTAGTAAAACATGATTTACTCGAGTATAAGTCGAGGGTAGAAATTATCTCTCCACACATTAACCTCCATGAGACTCCAGATGTTGAAAACTTACAACTCCCCAGCCATGCTTAGCTGCTGGAGTTGTAGCTCCAAAACGGGTCGGGCAGGAATAACCTGATTGCGCCACAATGTTCGCTCCCTCCGCTCTATTTCTCTGGGTTACAGCTCATAAAATACATACATTATCAAGTCATATAACCCCAAGAAAAAAAAACTACATGTTACCACTGGACAAAGAAAACCCCCATATTGCACAAGGCCTACAGGGACATATACAGGGCAATGCCTATAATGGCAATCAACCAGATGAATGGTGTTAAACCCATGCTAAAGAGAAGAGGACTTGCCTGTGTGCGAATCAAGGGAATCCGGGGCTGCATTCACTCAGCAATACGGCTCTGCATACACTGTTATGGTGCCGGGAAGTGAACCGGCGCTGAATATTGACGTAAGACGCCAGAGCTGTGGAAGTAGTGAATGCGGAAGTGAGCTGAAGCCGGATAACGGCATTTAAAAAGAACGAGTGACCCGAGTATAAGTCGAGGTTCACGATTTTTGAGGCTATTTTACAGCCTAAAAACACTCGACTTATACTAGAGTATATACGGTATTGTAAAATGGCTGTGGAACCTGGGAGGAAATGGTCTGGGAACATGGCACTATCACAAAACTGTAAAAACACTTCCTAAAACACTAGCCGGGCAATTGTCGGGTTTGGTGCAAGCTACATTAGAGGGTTACGGCAAGTAGAGGGTTATCGACGATACTTTCGAGGGTCAGTGAAAATTAGAGAAATAATTCGAGGTTACTCTGTCAGTCAATCAGCAATTATGTAATTCTATAAACAGATATTACAATCCCCTCTCAAAAACAGCTGTGTTCCCTCCCTCTACAGAGACCATCACAAATATCTCCCATAGCCACCTGACCCCTGTTATATACCCTCAACCCCTCCCTATAGAGGAGACCGATGATCAAAATAAGATCTACCAGCCACCTGCACCCCCATGCAACTTATACCCCACAACCACCCCCTCCCTATACGTAAGAGACCCATCACCATATCTCCAAGCAGACACCATGACCCCTTTATTCCTAACCCCTCCCTATAGAGAGACCGATGATCAACAATAAGATCTACAAGCACTGACCCCCCATGACCACATTCTACCCCCCATCCCACCCCCTCCCTATACAAGTCAGAGACCCATCCACAATATTCCCAGGCAGACCCCATGACTAACATTACCCTAATAATATCTCCCTATATAAATTTATAGGCCTATGAATGATAAGCACCAGGGGACCCCCCCCCAAAGACGGGTGGCTGGTTTACTTACAGTTAGTAAAAAGAGACACTATGTGACACTGACACCACAGACAGTGAATGGTGAGTCTTCAAGTCACAGGCTTGGCTTTCGTTTGCTCCTCTTAATACTCTGCCTGCTCCATCCACACAGTATGCTGGCCTCTTCTCTACTGCGCTGGTGGACCTGGCGCGCAAATAAGTCACTCCACCGAGCCTGAGTTACGGGCACCACCACGTGACTTTTACCGCACGGCCGCAAGCCACTGAGCCGAAGCAGGAAGGTTTAGTGACCAGAACTCAGAAGCAGCGTCGCGGACTATCGCGCTGAGCCAGGATATCTCGCGAGCATCGATCCATATCGATCTCCCGAGCTAGCGAGCAGGAATTAATTCTTATATCTAGCGCGCGAGCCAGATGCGAGCGAGCAGCGGCGAGCAGCGAGCGACAGGAGCGAGAAGGGGCGGGAGGAGCAGCGAGCGAGCGCGAGCGAGCGCGAGGAGCGAGCGAGCGCGAAGCGAGCGAGGCGAGGAGCGAGCGAGCAGCGAGCGATCAGCGAGCGAGCGAGCGCGCGAGCGAGCGAGCGAGCGAGCGAGCCAGGAGCGAGCGAGCTAGCTAGCGAGCGGCGGCGAGCAGCGAGCGAGCTAGCGAGCGCGCGAGCCAGGAGAGCGAGCGAGCAGCTAGCGAGCAGCGAAGCGCGCGAGCGAGCGGCAGCGAGCGAGCGAGCGAGCGAGCGAGCGAGCGCGGAGCCAGGAGCGAGCGAGCGAGGAGCGAGCGAGGCGAGCGCGGCGAGCCAGGAGCCGATCAGCGAGCGAGCCAGGAGAGCGAGGGAGCGCCGAGCGAGCCAGAGTAGAGCGCCAGCGAGCGATCGAGCGTAGATTATCTCTGTACTCTATCTATATCTATCTATCCATCCATCCATCTCTCTCTCTCTCTCTCTCTCTCTTCTTCTCTCCTTCTCTCTCCTCTCTTCTCTCTCTCTCTCTCTCTCTTCTATCTCTCTCTATCTACCTTCCCTTCAGCCATGAGAATGAAATCCGGGCAGTAATCATGTGTGGATGAGCTGAGGTGAGGGCCACACGGTCGGGGATCCTGCCAGAGGGTCGGGACAAAAAACAGCAACCAACCGGGGCAGGAGCAGTAGAACAGGTTAGGTGCACGTTGACGAGGGACAGGGGATGAAGAACCTGGGGACGGGTTCGGGAAACCTGTTACATAAACACGGTGATATCCAGTGTCACTGACCTTGCTGGCCAAGCACCTGGGGACCGCATCAATGAGGTTACTGGGAGCTGATGGAGCGGAGTTCCAAAGGAAGGACCATTGAGTCCGACCCACAAAAGATTGAACATGATGCCACTCAAAGCAGGGCTTTCACTGCGCGGGTCGCGTCTGCGCACTGCTGACACGCTTAATCCTATTACTAACGGCCCGCGGCGCTGGCGCCAGTTAAAGGTACATTTTTAAACTTTAATTGCGCTTTTGCGCGGGTTCGCTTGAGTCAGTGTGCCTAATTATCGATGCGGCACTGCCGAAATCAAATGATACTTTTGAGGGTCAGCGAAAACAAAACAATACTTTCGAAGTTAGCGAATGACACATTAAGGGTTAGTCGATTGGCCCTAAATTCGATAATTCCAAACCACGTCAACGAACTTCGAAATTATCGAAGTCCGGGGAAAGTTCTAAGTACCGAAATCCCTTCCAGTAAAAAGTTTGAAAGTTCGAATTTGGCCACCATTCAAGTCAAGGGAGAGTGATAGGTTGAAAAGGACTGGGTTTATTACAAGCTAAACTAACAATGGTAACTTCGGTAAAGGCGTGTGAACACACCTGGAATTACTGTAGAACCTGCCTTGCACAACTGGTAAAACATTCTCCCTCGGGGCACGGGTCACAAAATTGTAACGGTTCGCTAAAGACACTACGGGCACCGAGTCAGGGTTTTGCGCAAGCTACTTAGAGGGTTACGGCATAGTAATTGAGGTTACCAAACGATACTTTCGAGGGTCAGCAAATAGAAGCCATAATTCGAGGGTTACCGAAATCGAACGATATTTTCAAGGGTTAGCAAAAAAAGCAATACTTTAGAGAGTTAGCAAACGATACATTTAATAGTTTGGCGAACGGGCTCGTAAATTCGATAATCCTCGAAAAACCGCAACCGAACGTTCGTAATTATGCGATTTGAAAGTCCGAAAAATCCTTTAGTAGAAAGTTTGAAAATCTGAATTTGAGCCATCAGAGTATATTAAACCTAACAAAGTGTACACTTATACTGTAAATGGCTGTGGAACCTGGGAAAATGGTCTGGGGAACATGGCACTATCAAAAACTTGTTAAAAAAACACTCCTAAACTACTAGCGGGCAATGGTCGGTTTGTTTGAGATGGGATTACCGAATGATACTTTCAAGGGTCAGCGAAAAATAGAGCCATAAATTAGAGGGTTACCGAAATGAACAATACTTTGAGGGTTAGCGAAAAGACAATACTTTCGAGAGTTAGCCAATGACACATTCAAGGTAGAGATCGCTCGTAAATTCGATATTTCTCTGAAAAACGCATCTCGAACGTTCAATAATTATCGAAGTCCGGAAAGTTCGAAAGTCCGAAAATCCTTAGTAAAGTTTGAAAGTTCGAATTTGGAGCCATTCAAGTCAATGGGAGATGGATAGTTTGAAAAGGCTAGGTTTATTACAGCTAATAACAATGGTAACTTACTGTAAATGGCTGTGGCAACCTGGAAATGGTCGGGGAACATGGCACTATGCACCAAAACCGGGTTCAGCAAAACTAGCGGTCAATTCGAAGGGTTACCGAACGATACTTTCGAGGGTCAGAGAAATAGAGCCATAAATTCGAGGGTTACCGAATACGAACGATAATTTCAAGGGTTAGCAAAACAATCAATACTTTAGTGAGTTAGCAAACGATACATTTTAATGTTTGTGACAGGCGGTCGAAAATTCGATAATTCTGAAAAACACGCAACAACGAACGTTCGTTAATTATCAAAAGTTCGAAAAATCCTTTAAGAAGTTTGAAAGTTCGAATTTGGAGCCATAAACTCAATGGGAGAATGATAGTTTGAAAAGGCTTAGGTTTATTACAGCTAAACTAACAAGGGAAACTTACTGTAAATGGCTGTGGCACCTGGGAAATGGTCTGGGGAACATGGCACTATCACAAAAACTTGTAATTAAAACACTCATTCCTAAACACTAGCGGGCAAATTGTCGGGTTTTGCGCAACACACTAGCAAACAATTGTCTGGTTTTTGCGCAAGCTACATTAGAGGGTTCACGGCCATTAAGGTTACCAAACGATACTTTCGAGGAGTCAGCGAAAATAGAGCTAAATTCGAGGGTTCAAACGAACGATACTTTTAGGGAACTAAATCGAACATCTTTTAGGGTTAGAAAACGAATTCATACTTTTCCGAGAGTTAGCAAAACCTTCATTAGAGACGGCTTCGTAAATTCGATAATTCTAAACCGCTCAACAACGTTCAGTAAACGAAAGTCCTTAAAAAATATCCTTCAGATTAAAGTTTGAAGTTGTTAAATTTGGACGCATTCAAGTTCATGGAAGTGATATGTTTGAAGCTGTTTTTACAGCTAAACTAACAATGGTAACTTACTGTAATGGCTGTGGCACCTGGGAAATGGTCTGGGAACTGGCACTTACCACCAAAACTTGTTAAAACACTTCCTAACATACTAGACGGGCAATTGTCATGTTGCTGCGCAACCTAGAAAGAATTTTCTGGATTTGCGCAAGCTACATTAGGGTTACGGCCAATTAAAGGGTTAATAACGATACTTTCGAGGGTCAGAGGAAAATAGGCCATAAATTAGAGGGTTACCGAAATCGGAACATACTTTTGAGGGTTAGCAAACGATATTAATCGTTTGTAACGCTCGTAATTCGATAATTTTCTCGAAAACCCGCAACAACGAACGTTCGTTAATTATCGAAGTCCTGAAAAATCCTTTTATAAAGTTTGAATGTTCGAATTTGGAGGCAATAAATCAATGGGAGAATGATAGTTTGAAAAGGCTGGGTTTATTAGCTAAACTAACAATGGTAATTACAGTAAATGGCTGTGGCATCCTGGGAAATGGTCTGGGGAACATGGCACTATCACCAAACTTGTTTAAAACACCTTCCTAACACTAGCGGGCATTGCGGTTTTGCCAACACTAGCAAGCAATTGTCGGGTTTTCACACGCAAGCTAATTAGAGGGTTGTTACGGCCCAACTAGAGGTTTGTGTCCGAAACTACTGATTGAGGTGTGTCAGGCCACATGTGGGTGTTTTATTAAATTCGAGGGGTTACCGAAATCGAACGATACTTTGAGGGTTAGCGAAAACGAACAATACTTTTGAGTTTAGCGAATGACAATCATTCAAGGGTTGAGATAGGCTCGTAAATTCTAATTTCTCGAACCGCATCAACGAAACTCGAATAATTATCGAAAAAGTCCGTAGAAAGAAATTCCTTCAGTAAAAGATTTGAAAGTTCGGAATTTGGAGTCCATTTCATAGTCAATGGGAGAGTGATGTTTGAAAAGGCTGGGTTTATTACAGCTAACATAACAATGGTAATTACTGTAAATGGCTGTGGCACCGGAGGAAATGGTCTGGGGAACATGGCACTATACCCAAACTGTTAAAACACTCCTAAACACAGGGGCAATGTTCGGGTTTGCGCAACATAGCTAAGCAATTTGGGTTGTTTTGCGCAAGCTACATAGAGGGTTACGGCCAATTAGAGGGTTACCAACGAGACTTCGAGGTCAGCGAAAATAGAGCCATTAAATCGAGGGTTACCGATTAATGCGAAAACGATACTTTCGAGAGGTTAGAGAAAACAAGACAATACTTATTGAGAGTTGCAAATGATACATGAATCAATTCTGTGAAAGCTTGTAAATCGTCAAATTTCGAAACCGCAGGCAACGACGTTCGATATTATCGAAAGTCCCGAAAATCCTTAGTAGAAGTTGAAAGTTCGAAATTTAGAGCATTCAGTCAATAAAACTAACAATGGTCGACTTACTGTAAATGGCTGTGGCACCTGGAAATGGTCTGGGGAACTGGCACTATCACCAAAACTTGTTAAAACACTTCCTAAACACTAGCGGGCAATTGTCAGGTTTTGCGCAATACAATTGGGTTTTGTGCCAAAGACGTAAATTAGAGGGTTACGGCCAATTGAGGTATACTGAACGAACTATCGAGGGTCAGACGAAAATAAAAATGAGCCAATAGATTCGAGGTTATCCGAAAATCGAACAATTACTTTGAGAGGTAGCAAAGAACATTTAGGGTTGAGAGACTTCGCTCGTAAATTCGAAATTCCTCGAAACAGTGCACGAAAGTCAATACACGCACCGAGTTCGTTAAGTTATCACGAGAAAGTTCCCATCCTGTCAGACACAGTTTACATTGTCCCTCTCAAGTGAGTTCTAAGTTTGAAAGTTCGAATTTGGAGCATTCAAATCAATGGAGAGAGTGATAGTTTTGAAAAGGGGGGTTTATTACAGCTAAACTAACAATGGTGGACCTACATGTAAAGGCTTCTGTGGTAAGCCTGGAATGGTCTGGGGAACATGGCACATCACCAAACTTGTTAAACACTTCTAAAACACTAGCGGGCAATTGGGGATTTGACGCCAACTAACTAGCAAGCAATTGTCGGTTTCTGCGCAAGCTACATTAGTAGGGCCAATTCGAGGTTACACAATATTTCGACGTTCAAGGTCAGCGAAAATAGAGCCATAAATCGAGGGTTACCAGAAATCGAACGGAAACTTTTGAGGGTTTAGCGAAAACAACCCATACTTTTCGAGAGTTAGCGAATGACACATTCAAGTGGTAGAGATCGGCTGTAATATCCGAATGTATCTGAAAACAGCATCAAATGAACGTTGAATAATTATCGAAACGTCCGAAAGTTCGAAAGTCTGAGAATCCTTCAGTAAAAGTTTAAAGTTCGAATTTGGGAAGCCATTCAAGGCAGGGGAGAGTGAAGTTGACAAAGGCTGGGTTAGTACTACAGCTAAATAACAATGGTAACCTTACTGTGTAAATGCTGGTGGAACCTGGGAAAATGGTCTGGGGACCCTGGCACTATCCAAAAAAATTGTTAAAACAATCCTTACAGTAACAATAGGGGCAATTGTCGAGTTTTGAGCGCAAGCTGCATTCGAGGGTATGGCAATTCGAGGGATACCAAACGATATTCGGGGTAGATGAGCATTCAAGGGCGAATAAAATTAGTAGCGAAAGCATAATTCAGGGTTTCCGAAATCTGAACATACTTTCGAGGTTAGCAAAAAATAAAATACTTTGAGAGTTATGCGGAAGATACATTCGGTTACAATCTCGTAATGATATTTCGAAAACGGGACTCAACAAGTTCGATACATTATCGAAAGCAATCCAGCGATGTCAAATTATAAAAGTACGAAACATCCGTAGTAAAGAAGTTGAAAGTTCAATAATTAGGAGCCCATCGAACAACATGGGAGTGATAGCTTTGAAAAGGCTGGGTTTTATTCACAGCTCCAAATCTACAAGTAGGTAAATACTGTAAAGTGGTATGTGGCACTCTGGGAAATGGTCTGGGGAACATGACACTATCACCAAAACTTGTTTAAACGCTAATCCTAAAACATAGCGGGCAATGTAGGTTTTTGGCACGCTGCATTAGAGGGTTAGTCCGACATTAGAGGGTTACCTGAACGATACTTTCGAGGTCAGCAAAAATAGAGCCATATTCAAGGGGGGTACCGAAAATCGAACGATACTTGACGCGGTCTCGCGAAATGGAACAATATCTTAGCGAGTTAGCAGGATTACATATTCTAATGGTTAGCGTCGGCTCGTAAATTCGATAATTCTCGAAAACACAATCAACCGAACGTCCGATAATTATCGAGAAAGCTCGGAAAGTTCGAAAGTGGCGAGAATCCTGTCCGTAAATAGTTTCGAAAGTTCGAAGTCTGTGAGCTCAATAAGTCATGATACAGAAAGTTAAGAAAAGGAACTGGAGGTAATTACAGCTATTTCATCCAATCGGTTATTTGATGTAAATGATGGCACCGAGAAATAAGTCATAGGTTGGAACATAGCTGTCCAAAATGTTAATTCCTAAACGGTGGCAATGTGCTGCAGTGGGGTTATTCGCCATCATGCAAGCAATGCGGTTTCGTCGGCAAGTACATTAAGCAGGGAAGCCATATTAGCAGTGGACTCGAAGAAACTCGAACCCGGCAAGGAAATGAGCCGCACAGACAATGAACGAGAGGCAGAGGGCTACAAAAACGAACGACATACTCTTGAGAGTAGGATGCATGTCCAAGGGGGATTGAGACTCAGCGTACCCATTCGATCATCTTATGAATTACACTCGCCAAACCGTGGCAATTCTCAACGATAATTCATTAGTTTATTGATTTGAGCATTCACAAGAGCCGGATTCTTTGCAAGTATGCGTTGATACCGCATAGACTATGGTAACTACTGTTGAAAGGGTGGCTTCGGAAGTGGGAAGGCTGTGAAACACTGCATCACCCAAAAATTGATAAAAACAGTTCATGTATATAATAGCGCAAAGCTATGGCTACGAGGTTTGTGGCAAGACTGTAAATTCGAGGGTTAGGAACATTATTCGAGGTTACACGAAGATACTTTCGAGGGTCGCGAAAATGAGCCAAAATTTCGAGGGTTACTCGAAATCGAACGATAGATTTCAAGGTTAGCGAAAACAGAACATACTTTAGGGAGTTAGCAAACGATACATTTAGGTTTGCGAACGGCTCGTAATTGCGATATTCTCGAAAAACCGCAACAACGCACGTTCGTTAATTATCGAAAGTCCGAAAAATCCTTAGTAGAAGTTGAAAGTTCGATTTGGACCATTCAAGTCAATGGGAGAGGGAGAGCGATTTGAAAAGGCTGGGTTTATTACAGCTAACAACAATGGTAATACTGTAAGGTGTAAAATGGCTTGCATGGTGTGCACCTGGAAATGGTCTGGGGAACATGGCACTATCACAAAACTTGTTAAAACACTTCCTAAACACTACGGGCATGGCAACAGCAAATTGTAGGTTTGCGCAAGCTACATTAGAGGGTTAGGCCAATTAGAGGTGTTACCAGAACATACTTTCGAGGGTCAGCGAAAATAGAGCCATAAATTCGAGGGTTACCAATTAAGCGAACGATACTTTCAAGGGTATAGCGAAAAAAACACAACATACTTTAGAGAGTTAGCAAATGATACATTTATAGTGGTTGCGAAGGCTTGTAAATTCGAATATTCTCGAAAAACCGCACGACGATTATCGATAAATTAAGTTGTGAACAGTCCGAAAAATCCTTTAGTAGAAAAGTTTGAAACGTTGAATTTAGAGCCATTCAGTCAATAAACTAACATAGCTGACTTAATGTAAATGGCTGTGGACCTGGGGAAATGGTTCTGGGGAACATGGCACTATCACCAAAAACTTGTTTAAAACACTTCCTAAACACTAGCGGGCAATTGTCAAGGTTGTTTACAGAGGGGTACGAATGATACTTTCGAGCGGTCAACGAAAAAATAGAGCCATAAATTCGAGGGTTACCGAAATGAACAGACTTTTGAGGTTAGCGAAAACGAACAATACTTTTGAGAGTTAGGAATTGACACATTCAGGGTTAGAGATCGGCTCGTAAATTCGAATTCTCGAAAAAACCTGCATCAAGAACGTTAATAATTATGAAGTCGGAAGTTGAAATCCGAGAAATCCTTCAGTAAAAGTTTGAAAGGTTCGAATTTGGACCATTCAGTCAATGGGAGAGATGTAGTTTGAAAAGGCTGGTTTATTACAGCTAAATAACAATGGTAACTTACTTAAATGGCTGTGGCCCTGAGAAAATGGTCAGGGGAACATGTGGCACTATACCAATAACCGTCAGTTTTAAAAACAGGTACGGGCAATTGAGGGTTACGAACGATACTTTCGAGGGGGTCAGAGAAATAGAGCCATAAATTCGAGGGTTACCGAAAATCGAACGATATTTCAAGGGTTAGCAAACAAACAATCTTAGGGTTGAAAACGATACATTTAATGTTTGGACGGTGAAATTCGAATTCTCGAAAACCGCAACAACGAACGTTCGTTAATTATCAAAAGTCTGAAAAATCCTTTTGTAGAAGTTTTGAAAGTTCGAATTTGGAGCAATTCAAAGTCAATGGGAGAAGGATAGGTTGAAAAGGCTGGTTTATTACAGCTAAACTAACAATGGTAACTTACGTAAATGGCTGTGGCACCTGGGAAATGGTCTGGGGACATGGGCACTATCACAAAACTTGTTAAAACAATCTCTAAACACTAGCGGGAATTGTCGGGTTTTTGCGCAACACTAAAGCAGCAAATTGTCGGTTTTGCGCAAGCGTACATAGAGGGTTACGGCCAATTAAGGGTTACCAAAGATACTTCGAGGGTCAGCGAAAATAGAGCCATAAATTCGAGGGTTACCGAAATGGAACGATACTTAGGGTATGTCGAGTGGGGTTAAGAAACAAACAATACTTTCAGAGAGTTAGCATGACACATCACGGGTAAGATCGCTTGTTAAATCGATAATTCTGAAACCGCGCAACGAAGTTCGTAATTAATCGAAAGTTCCAAAACGTAATCCTTCGGTAAAGTTTGTAAAAGTTATGAAATTTGGACGCATTCAAGTCAATGGAGAGTGATAGTTTTAAAGTGTAACTGGTTTTTTACAGCTAAACTAACAATGGTAACTTACTGTAATGGCTGTGGCACCTGGGAAATGGTCTGGGGAACAATGGCACTATCACCAAACTTGTTAAAACACTTCCTAAAAATCTAGGTGGAACATTATCGGGTTTTGCTGCAAAGCTAACATTAAGGGTTACGGCCAATTAGAAGGGTTACGAACGATCTTTCGAGGGTCAGGAAAATAGAGCCATAAATTCGAGGGTGTACGAAATCGAAGATTACTTTTGAGGGTTAGCAAAACGAGATATTATGTTTGGAACGGCTGTTATATTCGATAATTTCTCGAAAACCGCAACAACGAACGTTACGTTAATTATCGAAAGTCCGAAAAAATCCTTTAGTAGAAGTTTGAAGTTCGAATTTGGAGCAATTCAATCAAAGGGAGATGATAGTTTGAAAAAGGTGGGTTTATTACAGCTAAACTAACAATGGTAACTTACGTAAAAGGCTGTGGCACCTGGGAAATGGTTGGGGAACATGGCACTATCACCAAAATGTTAAAACAATGCCAAAACATAGCGGCATTTCGGGTTTCGCCAAACACTAGAAGCATGTGGGTTTCGAGCAGCTAATCTGAGGGTTACGGCCAATTAGAGGGTTACGACAAATACTTTCGAGGGTCAGCGAAAATAGAGCCATAAATGTCGAGGGTTACCGAAATCGAACGATACTTTTGAGGGTTAGCGAACGAACAACTATGTGAGTTTAGCGAATGACACATTCAAGGGTTAGAGACAGGCTCGTAAATTCAAATTTCTCGAAAAGCCGATTCAACGAAACTCAATAATTATCGAAAAGTCCGAGAAATCCTTCAGTAAAAGTTTTGAAAGTTCGAATTTGGACCCATTAGTCAATGGGAGAGGATAGTTTGAAAAGGCTGGGTTTATTACAGCTAAATTAACAATGGTAACTTACTGTAAATGGCTGTGGCAACTGGGAAATGGTCTGGGGAACATGGCACTATCACCAAAACTTGTTAAAACACTTCCTAAACACTAGCGGGCAATGGTCGGGTTGCTGCCAAACTAAAGCATTGGTTTTGCGCAAGACGTACATTAGAGGGTTACGGCCAATTAGAGGGTTACCAACTACTTCGAGGGTCAGCGAAAATAGAGCCATAAATTCGAGGGTTACCGATAACTCGAACGATATTTAAGGGGTAGCGAAAACAACAATACTTGAGAGTTAGCAATGAACATTTTACAGTTTGTGAACGGCATTGTAAATTCGATTTAATTCTTCGAAAACCGCAGCAACGAACGTTCGTATAATTATGGAAAGTACGAAAAATCCTTAGTAAGGTTAATGAAAGTGCGAATTGGAGCATTCAAGTCATAAATAAAATGGTAGACTTAATGTAAATGGCTGTGGCACCTGCGGTAAATGGTCTGGGGAAACTGGCACTTACACCAAACTTGTTAAAACACTTTCCTAACACTAGCGGGCAATTGTCGGTTTCCAACACTAGCAGCAATGTCGGGTTTCGCAAAAGCTTACTTAGAGGGTTACGCCAATTAGAAGGTATTAAACGGATACTTTCGAGGGTCAGCAGAAAATAGAGCCATAAAGTCGAGGGTTACAACGATAATTTCAAGGGTAGGAAAACAAACAATACTTAGAGAGTTAGCAAATTGGACTACTTTAGGGTTGAGAAGCTCGTAAATTCGATAATTCTCGAAAACCTGCAACAAACGTTCATTAGTGGTGGAAAGTTCAAAAGTCCGAGAAATCCTCTAGTAAAAGTTTTGAAAGTTCATTGGACCCATTCCAGACAATGGTGGAGAGTGTTAGTTTGAAAAGGCTGGGTTTATACAGCTAAACTAACAATGGTAACTTACTGTAAATGGTGTGGACCTGGAAATGGTCTGGGGAACATGGCACTATCAACCAAAACTGTTTTAAAACCTTCTAAACACAGCGGGCAATTGTCGGTTTTACGCAACATAGCAAGCAATTGTAGGGTTGTGCGCAAGCGACATAGGAGAGGGCCACAATGGAGGGATACCAATGAACTTTCTAGGGTCAGCCGAAAATAGAGACCATAAATGGAGGGTTCCGGGGAAACGAACGATATTTTGAGGGTTAACGAAAACGAACAATACTTTCGAGAGTTAGCGATGACAATTCAAGGTTTTAATCTTGATCGAAATTTAAACGTCCGGTTCGTATTATGAAAGTCGAAAGTTCGAAAGCTGGAACATTCAAATTAATTCATTTACCATGCAGTCAGGGGAGGGTGATGTGAGGCGGTTTGTCGCTAAACACAATGTAATAGTATCTGAACAAAGGTCGGAAGCATTCCACTTGTAAACACTCCTACAAGAGGTCAATTGTCAGGTTGTTGCGCAAGCTAGATTCGAGGGTTCACGGCCCATTCGAGGGTACCAACGAACTTTCAGGGGTCAGCGAAAATCGAGCCATAAATTCAAGGGTTAACAAACTGTGAGACACGAAAATGCCATAAATCAGGTTACGATCGACTCTGAGGTTAGCGAAAACATGAACCATAATTTGAGAGTTAGCGAATGACAAGTCAGGGTTAGCGCATCGGCTCGTAAATTCGATATTATCGGAAAAACCACATCAACGACGTTCGATAATTATCGAAAGCCAGGAAAGTTCTAAAGTACGAGAATCTTAGTAGAATGTTGAAAGCGAATAAGACCATTCTAGTAATGGGAGAGTGATTACTTAAAAGTCGGGTTGATGCACAGCTAAACTAACAAATGGTTTAACTTACTGTAAATGCTGTGCACCTGAAGGAAAATGGTCTGGGGAACATGGCACTAAATCAACCACAAAACTGTGTTAAACAATTCCAACATCTAGCGGCAATGTGTGGTTGTTGCGCAAGCTGCCATTAGAGGGTTAGGACCAATTAGAGGGTTACGAACGATACTTTTGAGGTCCAGCATAGAAATAGAGCCATAAATCAGATGGGTTCCGAAATCGAACGATACTTGCGACGGTTAGCGAAAATGAAACAATATTTAGCGAGTAGCAAGGATTTATTAAATGGTTGTTCGATCGGCTCGTAAATCGAGAGAATTCTCGAAAACCGCAACAACGGAACGTTCGATAAATTACGAAAGTACGAAAAGTTCGAAAGTCCGAGAAATCTGGGTGCACGGGATAGTTCGAAGAAGTCCGAGGTTGTTCGAACTGCAATAAGTCCACTCTACACAGAAGGCAACACAAACAGAAAACGGAGAATGAGGAAGAAGTGAGTAATGATTGTCATCCCACGTTTTGAGTAAGTCACACAAGAAAACTGATAGGTTGAAAGCGTCAAAGAATTTTTGTTTGGAATTGCATTTGCACGTTGCGGATGTGCCATTCTGTTTTTCACCAGATTGGTCTGGGAAGGGACAGGACTGGAAGTCACGTGGAATGACAAAACACTTGGGAGAAACCGGAGTCCCGGGAGGAAACCCAGACAAGCACAGAGTCAGAGGGCTCACAGACTCCTTGAGGTGTGTCCAAGGGGGGAATTGAACTCAGGAGCATTGCTGCAGCTACATCTGTGTTACCAACTCTGCTTACAGGGGCTGCCCAAAACGATAATTCTGTTTTTTTTTATTAAGACCTTTTGGACCAGTTATGACAGTTATGACAGCAAGATAGCGCTGTGCATAAAGGGTGGGAGCTAGCACTGCGACAGTAGTTTGTATTGATAGAAGCACAAAGCCTAACGCTGGCTAGACACAGAAGTATAGATGGCAAACTCCATTAGAGGGTTATGGCTATTTCGAGTGTTACAGAACGATACTTTCGAGGGTCAGCGGAAAATAGAGCCCATTAATTCTTTGAGGGTGACCGAAACGAACGAATTATTTCAAGGGTTAGCGAAAACAACGCAATACTTAGGGAGGTTAGCAAACGAACATTATGCGTTTGCGAAAAGGCTCCGTATATTCGATAATTCTCGAAAAACCCAACAACGCACGTTCGTTAATTATCGAAAGTCGAAAAATCCTTTAGTAGAAGTTTTGTTGAAAGTTCGAATTTGGACCCATTTCAAGTTCAATGGGGAGAGCGGATAGTTTGAAAAAGGCTGGGTTATTACAGCTAAACTGACAATGGTAATTACTGTAAAAAGGTATGGCACCTGGGAAATGGTCTGGGGGGGGGGAAACATGGCCCTATCCACCAAACCCTCCAAACCACTTCTAAACACTAGCGGGCAATTGTTGGGTTTTGCGCCAAACACTAGCAAGCAATGTCGGTACGAGCCGTTCACAAATCATTAAATGTATCGTTTGCTAACTCTCTAAAGTATTGTTCGTTTTCGCTAACCCTTTGACAGTGTCGTTTGATTTCGGTAATCCTCGAATTTATGGCTCCATTTTCATTGACCCTCGAAAGTATCGTTTGGTAACCCTCGAATTGGCCGTAACCCTCTAATGTAGCTTGCGCAAAT
>JAACNH010005101.1:0-21518 GCA_019447015.1 Hymenochirus boettgeri | reverse complement strand
CCTAATGTAATGCATGTGTAGTAGACATAACCTAATGTAATGTATGCGTAGTAGATATATAACCTAATGTAATGTATTTGTAGTAGATCTATAACCTAATGTAATGTATACGTAGTAGATCTATAACCTAATGTAGTGTATGTATAGTAGATATATAACCTAATGTAATGTATGTGTAGTACATATATAACCTAATGTAATGTATACGTAGTAGATATTTAACCTAATGTAATGCATGTGTAGTAGACATACCTAATGTAATGTATGCTTAGTAGATATATAACCTAATGTATGTATGCGTAGTAGATATATAACCTAATGTAATGTATGTGTAGTAGATATATAACCTAATGTAATGTATACGTAGTAGATAATAACCTATGTAATGTATGTGGAGTTATAATAACCTGATGTATGTATACGTAGTAGATATATATAACCTAATGTATGTATGTGTAGTAGATATATCATATGTAATGTATTGTACGTAGATCTATAACCTATGTAATGTATGTGAAGTAGATCTATAACCTAATTATGTATGTGTAGTAGATATATAACCTAATGTAATGTATGTTGCGTAGTAGATATATAACCTTATGTAATGTATACATAGTAGATATATAACCTAATGTAATGTACGTAGTAGACATGTAACATAATGTAATGTATGTTGAGTAGATATATAACCTAATGTAATGTATACGTAGAGTATATAACCTTATGTAATAATCGTAGTAGACATAATACCTAATGTAATGTATTAGATAGATATATAACCTAATGTAAGGTATACGTAGTAATATATAACCTAATGTTGTATGTTTAGTATATCTATAACCTAATTTAATGTATGTGAAGTATAAATATTAACCTAATGTAATGTATGAAGTAGATATAAACCTATGTAATGTATGCGTAGTAGATTATAACCTAATGTAATGTATGCGTGGTAGAATTATAACCTAATGTAATGTATACGCGGTAGATATATAACCATAATGTAATGTAGTATGTATAGATATATAAACCTAATGTATGTTGTATGTGTAGTATATTATAACCTAATGTAATGTATGTGTAGTACATATAAACCTAATGTAATGTATACGTAGTAGATATAAACCTAATGTAATGTTTATAGTGATTATACCTAATGTAATGTATGTGTAGTAGATATATAACCTAATGTAATGTATGTGTAGTTACATATATAACCTAATGTAATGTATGTATAGTAGATATATAACCTAATGTAATGTATGTGTGTAGATATATAACCTAATGTAAGTGTATGTGAGTACATATATAACCTAATGTAATGTATTGTGAGTAGATCTATAACCTAATGTATGTATGTATAGTAGATATTAACCTAATGTAATGTATGTGTAGTAGATCTATAACCTAATGTAATGAATACGTAGTAGATATATAACCTAATGTAGTGTATGTATAGTAGATATATAACCTAATGTAATGTATGTGTAGTAGATCTATAACCTAATGTAATGTTACGTAGTAGATATATTACCTAATGTAGTGTATGTATAGTAGATATATAACCTAATGTAGTGTATGTATAGTAGATATATAACCTAATGTAATGTATTTGTAGTAGATTATAACCTAATGTAATGTATACGTAGTAGATATTTAACCTATGTAATGCATGTGTAGTAGACATAACCTAATGTAATGTAGCGTAGTAGATATATAACCTAATGTAATGTATTTGAGTAGATCTATAACCTAATGTAATGTATACGTATGATCTATAACCTAATGTAGTGTATGTATAGTAGATATATAACCTAATGTAATGTATGTGTAGTACATATATAACCTAATGTAATGTATACGAGTAGATATTTAACCTAATGTAATGCATGTTAGTAGACATAACCTAATGTAATGTATGCTTAGTAGATATATAACCTAATGTAATGTATGCTAGTAGATATATACCTAATGTAATGTATGGGTAGTAGATATATAACCTAATGTAATGTATACGTAGTAGATATATAACCTAATGTAATGTAGTGGAGTAGATATAAACCTGAGTAATGTATACGTAGTAGATATATAACCTAATGTAATGTATGTGTAGTAGATATATAACCTAATGTAATGTATGTGAAGTAGATCTATAACCTAATGTAATGTATGTGAAGTAATCTATACTAATGAATGTATGTGTAGTAGATATATAACCTAATGATGTATGCGTGTAGATATATAACCTTATGTAATGTATACATTAGATATATAACCTAATGTATGTATCTAGTAGACATGTAACATAATGTAATGTATGTTGAGTAGATATATAACCTAATGTAATGTATACGTAGTAGATATAACCTTATGTAATTGTATACGTAGTAACAATAACCTATGTAATGTATGTAGTATAGATATATAACCTAATGTAATGTATACGTAGTAGATATAAACCTAATGTATGTAGTGTGTAGTAGATCTATAACCTAATGTATGTATGGAAGTATAATATAACCTAATGTAATGTATGTGAAGTAGATTATAACCTAATGTAATGTATGCGTAGTAGATATATAACCTAATGTAATGTATGCGTGGTAGATATATAACCTAATGTAATGTATACGCGGTAGATATATAACCTAATGTAATGGTATACATGGTAGATATATAACCTAATGTGATGTATGCATAGTAGATATATAAACCTAATGTGATGTATGCATAGTAGATATATACCACTAATGTGATGTATACGTATAGATATATACCCTAATGTGATGTATGCATAGTAGATATATAACCTATGATGTATCGTATAGATATATACCTAATGTGATGTAGTGTAGTAGATATATAACCTAATGTAATGTATGTGTAGTAGATATATAACCTATGAATGTATGTGTAGTAGATAACTGTATAACCTAATGTAATGTATTGTCGGTGTATATATAACCTATGTAATGTATGTTGTAGATATATAACCTAATGTAGGTTGTGTAGTAGATATACTGTATAACCTAATGTAATGTATGTGCGGTAGATATATAACCTAATGAAATGTGTGTGTCTGTGTTTATGATATATTTTTAATGCAGTGTGTGGTGATTTATAACCCAATGCAGTGTACTTTTGGTGTGATATATAACCTTAACCTAATGCAGTTTGCGTGTGTGATAAATTACCTTAATGCAGTGTTATGTATAAAACCTAAAACTGTGTGTTGTGTGTGTGTGTGTGTTTGTGTGAGTGATACAGATTATAACCAAATGCAGTGTATGTGTGTGTGATAATAACCTATGTAGTGTAGTGTGTATGTGTGATATTTAACTATTCCTAATGGACAAAATTACATTGTTTAACTACAAATTTACCAAGTGTTTAAACATACGGGTAATATTGTAGGTTCTGCCATTAACATGACCATTAATACAGTAGGATAGTAAATGAGCCTTTACAAAACAAACAACAAACATAATAATGAACATTCGGTAGAACACTGTGTACTCTGACATAAACTTGCCCTTTACTTTTAAGAATAATGAAAGTATATTATGAGTTTCACATGGTGATCTCTCTGATTGCACATAAAAATACATTACTGAACATCTGATCAAACACACAAGTGTAAACAATACTAATAACACATAGTGTAAACAATACATAATAAACACGTGATGCTAACTTCACATAATAACACTGGTGTAACAATCCGTAATTACATGGTGCAACTATTATAACACATGTGTAAAACAAACATAATACACATGGTGCTAACTATACATAAATACTCATGGTGCTATATACATAATAACTCATGGTGCTAACTATACATAATAACACATGGATATGAGGTTTTAAATGGGGGGGGGCTTAATGTAATTATCAATCTATCTATATAATATAATCTATGATCTGCCCATAGAGAGATACTGTAGAAGGATATCTGTAGTCTCTAAAAAGGGGGTTGTATGTGTGTTGTGAGGTACATAAAGGATTATAGTATTATTATTAGTATTATTATAGTATTATTTTCTAAACCTTCTATTAGTTTATTTCTGTGTTGTTAACTCTCTATAGATCAGCCATGAGATTGAGTAACATGGCTACATCCTTATTTCATTATTATATCCATTATTATATTACATACCACCATCACCCCCTGGTGAATTTTGTCTGTAGGTAGAACTTACCCAGGTGTAATGACTGTATTTGGAGGATATGGTAATGAGAACCCATCCTGCACTAATTAGGGGGAGAGTGAACATGTACCAGTGTTGGAGGGGTTGTGGGTAGAGGGTACAAGCTGACACTCCTCCACTTAGTTCTTCTGTTCTGGAACCAAGTCTTCACCTGGGCATCTGTCATTTTAAGGCTTTGGCCAGTGCTGCCCTCTCTGCAGAGGCCAAGTATTTCTGTCTGTGGAACCGCTTCTCCAACTACACAGATCTGCAGCCTGGTGAAGGAGGTTCTGGGCTTCTTCTTCTTGGGGGGAGTCCGGTTCTGGTAGGGGTGACCTATACGGCGTGTTACAGTGAAGGGTGAGAGGGCACTAGATAGGGAGACAGATGGCAAGAGCAGGCAGGAGATCAGCACAGCATGGCACAGAGAAAGGAGCATACAGGATCAGCAGGAGCATGGCACAGTGTACAGCCTACTATAGACGTCTATACAATCCTTACTGGTTATATATATAATTATCCATAGATACATCACGTATAGAGACATACAGTATATGCACACATACAGCAGGAGGGAGGACATATTTTACTTCACTTAAAGTTAATGGATGTTATGTTAATAACTTCTAAAACATTATTTAAAGATATATTTCAACAATTCTAGTGATAATCAAAGGTCTCTGGTTAGTGTGTGTGTGTGTGTGTGCTGTGCGCGCGCGCTTGCAGAGCAGGGAAAGTTTTAGTGGAAGTAGGAAAAGATACATTGTTACAAAATACTGTCCATACAAGATACATTTATCACACAGAATAACACAATTCAGTTCACCCCATTTCCTAAATGATTTCCTAAATGGTTGTAGATGGAATGTGTTTAAAACAAAACAATTATTAGTAAAATAGATATTGATACAATTTATAGAGATGAAGTGAGTGAGAGAGAGATGATTGTAGATAATAGAGAGATAGACAGACGACAGATATGATAGATAGATAGATAGATAGATAGATAGATAGATAGATAGATAGATAGATAGATAGATAATTTAATAGATTTTGTAGATAGAGATTATAGATATGATAGAAAAGATAGTAATATTAATAGATATTGATAGTAGATAGATAGATAGATAGTAGATAGATGATGATAGTAGATAGGAGATAGATGAGAATAGATAGATATAGATATAGATAGATAGATAGTTGGATATTAAATAGACATAGATAGATAAGAGATTAGATAGATAGATAATTAAATAGATGTAGATAGATAGATAATTAATAGATGTGGAGATAGATAGATAATTAATAGATGTAGATAGACAGATAGATAGATAATAAATAGATTAGATAGATAGATAGTATGATAGATAGATAGATAGATAGATAGATAGATAGATAGATAGATAATTTAATAGATGTAGATAGATAGATAGATAGATAGATAGATAGATAGATAGATATAGATAGAAAGATTAATTTAATAGATGTAGCTAGATAGATAGATAGATAGATAGATAGATAGATAGATAGATAGATAGATAGATAGATAGATAATAATAAATAGATGTAGATAGAGAGCGAGAGAGAGAGGGAGAGATAGAGAGATAGATAATTAAATAGATGTAGATAGATAGACAATAATAGACAGAAAATTAGATTCATTGGGTCTATTTTATTGTTATAATAATACCAATAATCATTTGCTGCAAAAATCAACAACGTTACACTGCTAATAAAACACTGCTATAATAGTAATATAATACTATTAATAATAATAACAATAATACATTAATGTTAATAACAGTAATAAAACACTCCCAATCCGAATGACTTTTTGTCATAATAAAGATATGAATAGATTAATAGGACAGTTCCTGTCTCTAAACCAGGTAAGAAGAGTGAGATGTATTAAATGGGTTTACAATGAGGTGTCAGTTATACATTATCACAGGACTCCCTCATTTAATGAATTCATTACTGGAATTATAATGATCATAGGGCTTGGCTACACCTGGAATAATAACACATTTAATAATATAGGTCACCCTGGTTACCCTAATTCATTCCACCCTTTATATTATCTATCTCACTAGGTTAGTTATATAAAATATATCTGTATATAATATATATACAGAGAGCTATTAAATATATAGAGAGATGGATAATTATATAGAAATACATAAAGGGATATCTAAATATATACAGAGATATGAATAAATTATATGTAGAGAGATCTATAGTTTTACTAGCTGTACTATATATACAAATATATAAAGACAAATCAACATAAAAAAGATATTTAAAACGTTTCTCTTCATTTGAACATTATCAATGACTAATTGTTTTCAGAACAGACAGGTAGGTAGTGTGTTGGTAGATAGGTAGGTAGATAGATAGATAGTCTGACATATAGTTCCCTGTTTCCTAACTAGCCTATTGTTTGTTTACTTTTCCTATTAGGACTGATATATATTATAATTCTTAAGCACCTATAGGAACACCAGGAACCTTCCTGGATCTCTGATGGAAACATTAAACTCTTCTAAAAAAAAACGACATTCCCCCCTTCTGTATGTTGGGATTTGTGTGTTTGTTGTATTTGTTTTTTATTAAATAAACTAGTTGATCTCAGTTTCCCTTTACAAAATGACTGTTTATTATTTAATTACAATTTCCATCTGATTTCATTGGGGTGGAATCACCTGGTTCACTAACTGAGCGTTTCTAACGAATGACCGAGGGAATGTGTAAATATGGGGATCTATTCACCATAGTGGACATTCATTCACCCACATCCCTCCACTAACGAGGATTAGCAAGGAGAGATAAGTAAATATCAATTAAATGAAAGCACACCTGTATATTAACAGTAATAGAAGGACCATTGGTCTGTATGTTATTACTATAAGGACATTTCAGCAGATTAAGAAGAAAACTAATTATGAGTCATTTGTTTTAATCTTTTTTGTACTTCATTTTATCTTGGGCTGGAAGACCTGAAATAAATAAATTTTAAGGGTCTCAGTGAATAAAAAGATAAATAATAAGTAATATTCCCTATGGTGGATGGGCTTATTATTTAATGTTAGTAGGAGCTTAATAAGAAAATAACATTTACTCTTGTGTTTTCAAATATAATTTGGCCAAAATGTCAGTAAATGTGCTTCACCTTAAATCTTACTTATTATCTTATCCTATATTTATAATTATCTTATATATACTAATTACTATCTATATATACTAATCATCTTACTATACGTATATATATTTATTATATAGACTTTTTAGCTTACATATATATATTTTACTTATTTATATCTATATATGTTTTATCATATATATTAGATTAATATATTTTAATCTTATATATCTAATTATCTTTATTCTATTATATTATAAATACTGTATTACTTATTAAAAATTATCAAAGTATTATATATATTTATTATATAACTAATAATCATATCTATATTATATTCTTATAGTTTATATTATTATACTTTTCCTACATATACATTATTCTTAATCATATATTTACTTATCGCATTTATATACTATTTCGTATATTTAATAATTATCTTGTTATAGTATTTATATTATCGATTAATCTTATTATCAAAATGCAAATGTGTCTCTTTCTGAATTCCTCTTATTTATGTCAGCTACCTGTCATTTATGTTTGTCTATTTTTTAAATAGTTTTAAAAAATGTTAATTAAAAATCAATACATTGTTTAAATATTTCTATAGTTATCTATATATTATATTGTATTGTGTTATATTGTATTATTATATTATGTGATACTGTGTTGTGTTTACTGCATTCCATTGAAAATATCTCTCCTCTGGTGGATTCCCATTTCGATGTATAAACTCAGTTTATAGTGAATACAGGGGGATTTCTCATTGGAGGTTTTCAGTGCAGTAAAATGATATGATATACAGGTTATATATAATAAAAATTAAAGGTCAACCAAGGGGGTGAATGTATTAAGGATACTGTAGTGTTATAGTACTTTCATTTTGGCCAGGTAAATAATGTGTTTTATTATTAGTATTATTATTTGTTGTAGTAGTAATAGTATTATCATTAACAACAACAATACTTGATATTATTTGTATTATTAATGTTATTATTTATACTACTAGTACTAATAATAATTAATATTATATTAACCAACAACAACAACAACAATAATAATAATAATAATATATCAGGTAATTGTTATTATTATTATTATTATTATAATTAGTAGTAGTAGTAGTATTCATATTTTCTTAGTAGTAGTAGTAGTAGTCGTATTATTAAATATTATTATTAAGTAGTAGTATATATTATTATAGTAGAGTAGTAGTAGTCATAGTATTAATATTATTATGGTAGTAGTAGTAGTAGTAGTATTATTATATTAGTAGAATAGTAGTAGTAGTATTAATTATCATTATTAGTATTCATGCATTTTTACAGTTATTGTATCCATGTTAAGAATTCTGCTACATTGCATTTGAACATTCCATGACAATCAGCGAGCCCATTACATGTTATTGGAGTTTCAATTCCTATATCCTATAGTGGTAAACACCTGTTGAAGGCCTTTTCTAACGGTGGGCAGGAATGTACCACTCTCAGTAAACTATTTGCCAGGTCTCATTGTACTACCTCTCCTGTTAGTTGTGCACAATTCCAGGCAAGGGGTCCCCATGAGGAGTTCTGGTTTCGATTGGACCTACCTGTGAACCTGTCCTGTGTTGTTCTCTATTACTCTCCATCCAGGGAAAGTTAACCCAGTCAGATTGTTCTTGTTATTCAGACTCCCTACACTTGGACAGTTGGCATGCCAGTGGAAATGGGTTGGTGGACGCTGGTAGCCAGGGGTCTGTGGGCTGGACTCTGATCACTCCTGCTGAATTAAATTATTCCCATTCATAGCGACCCCATGTTCATGTTGTAAGAGCCGGTGAGAGTTGCCATGCTGCATGCACTGTTGCTGTAGCCCCCGGTGCTGCTGTTGTTGCTGTAGTTGCCTGTCATGGTGTTGTAGGCGCTGCTGACTATACAGCCCAATCCATAGTCAGAATCCTGGAGCCTGGGACCAGAGATCATACAACTTCCCTGGTCTGAACTGTCAGAATCTGGTCAATGCCAAAGCTGATGGGTTCTGAGTGGGTCTGGTGGAGGTGGTGAGCCCCTATGTGATCCATGGTGAGGGGTGATGGACCTTCCCTTCCCAGGTAGTGGTGGGTTCCCAGATCTGGGTCCTTGGCTGCAGGGTCTCCACTAGCTCCCAATTCGTTTAGATGAAGAGAAGAAATAAAATATAAAGTGGAATATTCCCACTCCCAATGTTCAGTGCTCACTGTGCAGAGCTGGGACATCAATCACAATGCCAGGAGGCCTGGGCTGGATGGAGCCTGGAGCCTCCACACTCAGAGCTCATTGGCTGCAAGATGACAACATCCCTCTGATTGACAGACTCAATAGGAGTTCCTACCACAGCCAAACCCAAAAGCTGCAACTGCACTAAAGAGCCTTTCCTAGTCAGATTGTCTGATAGCAGGAGATATAGATAGAGACGGATAGGGAAGGAAGTGACTGTCAGTACACACAAACTCTCCCCATTGCCTACTATACAGGTTCTAGCATATTCATTGTATCTTACCATTGTCATATATGTACTTTCTGTATATCTATATCTTCTAATATCTATCTATCTACCTATCACCTGTCTATCTATATATATATATCTACCTATCATCTATCTACCTATCTATCTATCTATCTATCTATCATCTACCTGTCTGTCTATCTGTCTATCTATCTATCTACCTTTCACCTATCATCATCTATCTATCTATCTACTATCTATCTATCTATCTACATGTTCTGTCTGTCTGTCTGTCTATCTATCTATCTCTTCTAATATCTATCTATCTCATCTATCTATCTATCATCTTCTATCTCTTCTATCTATCTCTATCTATCTATCTATCTATCTATCTATCATCTATCATCTATCTATCTATCTCTCATCTATCTCTATCTATCTATCTATATATCTCTACTATCTTTGTCTCTCTCTATATATATTGCTAAGGTTAAGCCTCGTACACACAGCCAACGAACGAGCAATCGCACGATATTCGATGAAAATATAGCATCAACGATCTCGTATATTTGTACATGGTCGGCAAATTATCGTTAACGTTCTACAAAAAATATAGAAAAGGTGCAAATGCGCGAAGATACCAACGAATCTTAATTGCGCGAAGATACGAACATTACTTACGTACGAACGTCTATATCTAACGACTATCGTGGTGACTATTGTTGCTGTGTGTACAGATGTCGTTTCAATTATGAGGATTAACGACAATGCTGTTAAACGTTCCTCGGCTGCATCGTACGAAAATTATCCAACGTGGTACGAGGCTTTAGAGTGAAACATTGTAATTAGGGGACTGGATGAGATCACTGTGTCCTATGTATGGTGGTGACATTGTATAAATTGATACATTGTTATCACAATAATTTGCTTTATAGGGGGGTAATGTATCTTCCATATTCAATTTCTGTCAATTACCTTCCAATTGTGTCATTAAGGGCTGAGTGATGGCTCTATGTCCTGGAGCTTGTTAAGAAAAACCAGGAATTGCACCCCCAATCTCTTTATAATCGAAATGTTTCAATTGTTTGGCTGTGAATTTCCAATGAATGGAGCAGAAACAGACACTTTGCAGCCTATTAAGGTTTTAATGGAGTCCCTGATTGCCAGATAGCCCATTGTAACTAATAGGACATAAAGACTCGCTCAGTGTCTGTTAATTCACTTTAGTTTCCCTTAATGAGACCATTTAATTGTGTTACAAACGAACTGCTCTAAGTTGTAATGTCCAGTTCCATGTGACTAGGGTGTAAACTGATCCATGTTTGATTAAGGTGAGATCCATTACACTGCCCCAAGCTTTACTGTATGTGATTTCATTACAGCCCAGACAGTGGAGCATCCCTGGATTCTTCTCCTTGATCCTTAATTCCCAATATGTAATGTGGACTGGATATTTAATTTCATTATATGGGGACAGTGTAATGTGGACTGGATCCTTCATTTCATTATATGGGGGACAGTGTAATGTGGACTGGATATTTCATTTCATTACATGGGGGACAGTGTAATGTGGACTGGATCCTTCATTTCATTACATGGGGGACAGTGTAATGTGGACTGGATCCTTCATTTTATTACATGGGGGACAGTGTAATGTAGACTGGATCCTTCATTTCATTATATGGGGGACAGTGTATTGTGGACTGGATCCTTCATTTCATTATATGGGCCAGTGTTATGGGACTGGATATTTCATTTCATATATGGGGGACAGTGTAATGTGAACTGGATATTTCATTTCATTACATGGGGGGACAGTGTAATGTGGACTGGATCCTTCATTTCATTACATGGGGGACATGGTATGTGGACTGGATCTTCATTTTATTACATGGGGGACAGTGTAATGTAGACTGATCCTTCATTCATTATATGGGGACAGTGTATTGTGGCTGGATCCTTCATTTCATTATATGGGGGACAGTGTTATGTGACTGGATATTTCATTTCATATATGGGGGACAGTGAATGTGAACTGGATATTTCATTTCATTACATGGGGGGACAGTGTAATGTGGACTGGATATTTCATTTCATTACATGGGACAGTGTAATGTGGACTGGATCCATCATTTCATTACATGGGGGACAGTGTAATGTGGACTGGATATTCATTTCATTACATGGGGACAGTGTAATGTGGACTGGATCCTTCATTTCATTACATGGGGGACAGTGTAATGTGGACTGGATCCTTCTTTTATAATATGGGGGGACGTGTTATGTGGACTGGATCCTTCATTTCATTATATGGGGGACAGTGTATTGTGGACTGGATCCTTCATTTCATTATATGGGGACAGTGTTATGTGGACTGATCCTTCATTTCATTTATGGGGGACAGTGTAATGTGGACTGGATATTTAATTTCATTATATGGGGGACAGTGTAATGTGAACTGGATATTTCATTTCATTACATGGGGGGACAGTGTAATGTGGACTGGATCCTTCATTTCATTACATGGGGGACAGTGTAATGTGGACTGGATCCTTCATTTTATTATATGGGGGACAGTGTAATGAGGACTGGATCCTTCATTTCATTATATGGGGGACAGTGTAATGTGGACTGGATCCTTCATTTCATTGTATGGGGGACAGTGTAATGGTGACTGGTATTTCATTTCATTATATGGGGGACAGTGTAATGTGGACTGGATATTTCATTTCATTACATGGGGGGACAGTTGTAATGTAGACTGGATCCTTCATTCATTCATGGGGGACAGTGTAATGTGGACTGGATCCTTCTTTTATTATATAGGGGACAGTGTAATGTGGACTGGATCCTTCATTTCATTATATGGGGACAGTGTAATGTGGACTGGATCCTTCATTTCATTGTATGGGACAGTGTAATGTGACTGGATATTTCATTTCATTATATAGGTGGACCGTGGTGGACCAAGCCCAGAGCTAAATGGGATAATTGAGCAATTCCAGACCAGGGATGTCAATTCTATGAAACTGAATTGGCCTGCACATGTTTGAATTAAAGCCAATTACAGCCAATGGCAGGATCCATCCATCCACATATCCCACTTTACTTAACCAGAGCAATACACTGTATTGGGGTATATGTGTGTGAATGGTATATAATATCCTTATCATTATTATTATTATCCTGGTATTAGCTAGTGGGGGTCACTAGGAGCATAACATTTTACAAGTTATAGGGTAATGTCAAATCAAGCACACAGAATACTTAAAGAACCTGTTGCTAGAAAGTATTTCATTGTCCCTTGTGCTGTTATGGATAGCTATAAGATAATATTGTGCATTGCAATAGGTAGGATATCGTGTATGCGATACACGATATTATCCTACCTATCGCAATACATAATACTATCCTATTTAGTTAGGACAGTATGTGTATTGTGGTATGAAGGAAAGTATTTATATTTTCAAAAGATAGGAAGTATTGTGTATTGTGATAGGTAGAATGGTATTGTCTATTGCGATGGTAGGATTGTTTGTGTATTGTGATTATAAAAAAAAATGTGTGTTGTGATAGCTACGATAGTGTTGTGTATTGTAATAAGTAGGAACGAATCTGTTTTTGCGAAAGGTAGGATAGTGTAGTGTATTGCATGGGTAGGATAGTAAATTGTATTGAGATAGGATAGTGTGATGTATTGCAATAGGTAGGCTTGTGTGGTGTATTGCGATGGGTTGGAAAGTGTGTGTGTATCGCATGGGTAGGGTATGTGGTGTATTGCGATAGGTAGGGTTGGGTAGTGTGGTGTATTGCGATGGGTAGGATAGTGTGGTGTATTGCATGGGTAGGGTAGTGTGGTGTATTGCGATGGGTGGATAGTGTGGGTGTATTGCATGGGTAGGGTAGTGTGGTGTATTGAATGGGTAGGATAGTGTGGTGTATTCAGATGAGTAGGTTAGTGTGGTGCATTGCGATGGGTAGCATAGTGTGCTGTACTGCGGTGGGTAGGTTGTGGTGGTTATTGCGATAGTGTGGTGGTGTATGTGGGGATGCTTTAGTTCCCTATAGTATTAATGTACTGGACTCTGTGTTCCAGTTAAATAAAATGAATTGAGATATTAATTACAGCGGCTTCTTACACCTTTGTAGATGGACATTTCATTGAAGAGGATATGTGTAGGATATTTGTAATAAAATAAATGAACATTCAGGCAGTGTAGAGTAATTAGTGTAGAATATTTATTAAATTAATGAAAGATTACTGGGACAAATTATATCTGGGACTCTATGGATTGAATGGGAACTGTGTACACAGTTTGTGTGTCATTCCTGTGAAACCTTCTCTGGTGTCCTGTTGTAAGGCTATTGGTAATACTGTGATGGGAAAGGGGCCACAGGGCAACGCCAGCACTCTTAATCAACTAGAGAAATGAAATGGCAGAAATTGGTTACTATGTGTGGACTGTAATAATCCCACTGACAAGGATTGTTACAAAATAATGTCACAAAATGTAGTTGACATAGACCAAAAGCTAATCTATTATGGGCCCATACTTTTATTAACCTCTACTAAACTACCAGATGCTATATATGGGTGTATTATGGTGTAATAGGGTGTATATGGTGGATATAGGGTGTGTGTATTAGGTTATATAGGTTGTATATTGGTGTATATGGGGTGTGATAGGGTGTATATAGGGTGTAATAGGGTGTGTGTATTTAGGGTGTATATAGGTATATTGGTGTATATAGGGTGTATAGGGTGTATATAGGGTGTAATATGGTTGTGTATTTAGGGTGTTATAAGGTGTGTGTATTTAGGGTTTATAGGGGTGTATATGGTTGTAATAGGGTGTTTATAGGGTGTGTGTATTTAGGTGTATTTGGTGTATGGGTTTTTGGGTGTTTGTGGTGTATTAGGTGTATATAGGGTGTGTGTTTTGTTGTATTGGTGTGTGGGTGTTAGGGTGTGTGTATTTAGGTGTTGGGTGTATATGGGTGTTATAGGTGTATATGGGTTGTAATAGGGTCTATATGGCTGTGTGTATTTAGGGTGTATATGGGTGTATCGGGTGTATTGGTGTGTGGTTTTGGGTGTATATAGTGGGTATATAGGGTGTATATATGTGTGTGTGTATTTAGGGTGTATATGGGGTGTGTAAGTGGTGTCCATAGTATAGCATGTTTATAATAAACAGCAGTGAAGGGTGGGCATGTGTCCTTTAAATAACATTAAGTAGAAAGTGACCCGGTTGGATGGAAGGGAGTACTGGCCCTTTAACGCTGCCCATTAATGTATTAATATTTCATAGGAGATTTCTGGTTGCCCCCAGCATTTGACCGGCATTAAATTTATCATAGAACGATCATTTCCCCTATTTAGACCCTGACATCCCATTAGACAAACTGGGACCTTTCACTCCTGGTTAAATAATTTACTGCTATGGGTTTCTGCTCCTTTATTTTAAACCCACTGTGATCGGTAATGATCATTAGTAATAGGGGCAATAGGAACTTAATGGTTGTAATAGTCGCGCCTGCATGATTAACCCTTCTATACAGGATCCCTGTGCCCCTGTGAGTGAACTGGGTGTAGCACCTGGTGAAGAGTTTGTGGGATCCAGTGTGAATAGATCCAAAGGAATATCCATAACACAGCAGCCCTGGCCATATGGTGGGAGATGTAGAGGAGGGAAGTGCCCTAAGCTGTTTCCCCATCTGCTATTTCATTCATTGGACACGAATCCCCCAAAAAATCAAACTTAGTTATTGAACCACTTCACTCCATTAGGGGCTGAATAGAGATTAACCCTCACTGCTTGCGGGTGCAGAGAGAAGCAGATGTACTGCAAACCACCCAATGTCACTCTGTCACCCACAAGGACAATAAACATGAAGGGACCCAGCGCAATGGGCAATGTAGGTGCCAGTCTATTGGCTGCCAGTCACTGCCCACTGGGAGAAACAACAAACACCAAGTGAACCAGAAGAACACCAACTCAGTGTATAACTTCACCTGTATGGGGTGATTAGCCCATCCTGGTAATGTGTGGCTCATTGTCTGGATCACTCTATATAAGTCATTCAATCAAGATCAATACAGATTAGATATTGTACCATTGTTTACTCTTCTCACACACACCTCACTCACTCTCTCTCTCTCTCTCTCTCTCCTTCTCTCTCCTCTCTCTCATCTCTCTCTCTCTCTCTCTCTCTTCTTCTCCGATCTCTCTACTTCTCTCTCTCTCCTCCGCTCTCTCTTCTTTCTGTCATCTCTCTATATATATATATATAGTCATTCAATCAAGATCAATACAGATTTAGATATTGTACCATTGTACCTAATGTTTGTTTCTCTCAAATGACACATTTCTGTAAGTACAATGATTGTGTGTTCACACACACACACCATGTCCCTCCCCAAGGTGTCTCTATATCTAGGGATTGGGCCATTCTGCAATTACTGCACATTTTTGGAGCTAATGGATCAGTAGGATTTCCTTCTCCCTTTGAGGTGTATGGAAGTAGCAGGGCCACTTTAGCTGGTGATGGACACAGTCTAAGTGGATATGGGGGTCTGATCAGCTCTCTTGTCTGCCTGGATCTCCCTTTCCTGAATCCCATGTCTATGAGGTATCATTTCCAGCCCTCTGCCCAGCTACTCTGCTGGGAACCCTCTGGCGCCAGCCCCATCAACCAAACTCTTGTGGTTAGGAAGGGAGAAGCACTCAGAGAAGAGCAGAGAGAGAGAGTGAGAGAGAGAGAGAGTGAGGGGGGATAGGAGAGACAATGAGAGCTGACTAAGGACCCCCCATCACAGGGTTAACTATTTCATTCCAACAGGATTAGCACGATCATCTGGCAGTGAAAGAGTTTCTGTAATCTGGCTCAGGCACTGGAATAGACTAAATGAATCCACAATCTAGGAATCTTCTTCCAGGAATCTACATGGCAGTGACATTGCTATATATCAGATATGAAACACCCTAATATTAATCTATACCCCCTTGTGTCCCCACTATATTAATCTATACCCCCCTTGTGTCCCCACCTAATATTAATCTATACTCCCCTTGTGCCCCCACCTAATATTAATCTATACCCCCCTTGTGTCCCCACCTAATATTAATCTATACCCCCCTTGTGTCCCCACCTAATATTAATCTATACCCCCCTTGTGTCCCCACATATTAATCTATACCCCCTTGTGTCCCACCTAATATTAATCTATACTCCCTGTGCCCCCACCTAATATTAATCTATACCCCCCTTGTGTCCCCACCCTAATATTATCTATACTCCCCTTGTGCCCCCACCTAATATTATCAATACCTCCCTTGTGCCCCACACTCGGATTACCTTTTCTTTACCATAACATCCCTTAACCACTATTTAACCCTAACCTGCCCAGGATCCAAAATCTCCATACTTCTTTTCTCCCCTAAGCGATCACTCAGTGTTTCATTATAATATTTACAGACCAGTAATAGATGACGATCTAACGCTGCACTTGACGTCTCTTCATACACAGTAACTCACTACTTCCATTCTATTATTACCTATTCATCATATTATTATCATTACTATTGTTTTTATTCTTAGATGTATTTGCCATCATAAAATACTGGAGAATCCTCAGCACAGGGTAAGCTCTATTTAGAAACTCGGTATTACAGATTATTTGCCCATTGTGGCACTAGTACTGCAATCATGCACAATGTAAGATATAAAGGTGCCAAGATCATGGACTTGTTATATGGTATTGTTACAATCTACCCTTTGGGAATATAAAGATATTTCACAGTGACACTGCTTGGGGACTTGACCCAGAGTTGAGAGAACTGGCACAATATGATAAGTCTTTATCACTGTCAGGGAAGGGAAAATAGATTTCCCTTTCTATAAAATCCCATTCTATATGAATTTATTGTCCCTTAATTCTCCACTCATTCTATTATACATTCGGTCCGCATGTACTCAACGTGACATCTGCCTTGGCTCACACATTTATCCCAGTAAACACTGAAAGGATATTTATTACAATATGGGGGATTGAACTATTTGGGACATGAAGAAATTTCCTCTGCTCTCAATTTATTTTTCTGAACTTCGATCCACTTTTTATAATAATAATATATAATAAATACTTATGATTGTGATAATAAAATAATAATGAATTATAATAAATAATATGATGATAATAAATAATAATTATATATAAATACTAATGATTGGGACATAAAATACTATGATAAATAATAATAATAATTGTGATAATAATGCTAATGATCATGCTAATAAATACTAATGATTTGTGTCAAAATAATAAATAAAATTATTATGATAATAAAAGAAAAAAAAAATAATAATGATATAATCTGTTATCTATTGTATAAGCTTTTATGAGTTGTGTTTTGTTGTTTTTTGTATATTGGAATAATAAATACGATGGTTTGTGATAATAAATATCTAATGATTTTGTTAATATTACTAATTGGGATAAATGATCGTAATAATGATTATGATTGTGCACATAAACTACTATGATTTGGATATAAATCCTAATGATTATGCTAAATATATTGATAATAATATACATACTAATGAATTATGATAATAAATATCTAATTATTTGATATAATATTAATGATTGTATAAATATAATGATAGTAACTAATAAATACCAATGATTGTGATAATATCTTCATGGGGAATATAAAAAGTAACGTTGTTATTATTAACTTTGTTTGAAAGATCGTTACTATATAATTCATCGTTTAGAAAAGTCCTGATAACGCGATCACAGGACATTTAACCCCATCCAATCCAACCTATCCCAATAAATAAAATATCGATTGGATTTAATTTAACTGCAATTAATCGCATGCAAAGTTATAATCCCCTCACCCTGTGTTAGAAAATATTAATTTGCATTCAGATGATTAGATTAGGGAACCCTTGTACTTAGTATAGCAAGGCTAGGTTTAATCGCCGCTGTCCATAGCTGATTGATGTGTTATTTTTTGTAACAAATTAATGAAGAAATTCTCTTTGTAAAAAAAAAAAAAAAAAAAAAAAAGGAAATCTTGTGTTATTGTCTTTGTGCCCTTTTAGCTGTATACAAATTACCAAAAACATTCCCAGATCTTTACATCTGTTTAATTTAAAGTTACAGTTTGTCACACACTCTAAAGAACAATGAATCTAATAATATTTGATGGAATTGCTGTATATTCAGTGCTAATAGACACATTTTGTAATACGGTATTTATATAAACTATGAGTAACATTGCTACAGTATCTGTAACACAAATGTACCTACGGATTTCTCCCAGTTCATGTCCCAATGTGCTTCTGGATCACTTGTAACAGATTTATTTCATACCACATACATTTACATATTTTATATATAGCAGGGGAGGGGGTATTATATATTACATCTACACAGTATCAGTTAGTAGGATTTGATTACAATTAGACTTGGATTCAAGAGGTGCAATCTCCAACATTGAACACTGTATCCTGGGACCATATTTAAAGAGGAGGGGTTTTTTTTAATCCTCAGACATCAAATGTTCATCAGTTTATAAAGAGGCAAATTAACAGCACTGTAAATTTAGTTTAAATTGAAAATCTTATGAAATAGTACAATTTTCACCAAATGTGTGTAAACACAATTTTTCACCGTTTGTTATATATCTGAAAAAATATCTAACCCCCCCAGGAAACTGTTATTAAAATTCTGTTCATAGGGAAACACACCTGATGAGAATTTTTTTAAGCAAAGATTAATTGTTTTTTTATTTATTTTTTTTTAAAAGCATTTTCACTGCTTCAGACATGATTTTCTGGGCAAATTTTGCCAAAAATCCTAATTTCCCCTTTATAAATACCAATATGATATATATTTTATAAATACCGCTGTGGTATATATTTTTATAAATACCAATATGATTTATTTTATATATACCGCTATGGTATATTTTTATAAATACCACTATAGTATATATTTTATAAATACCGCTGTGGTATATATTTTATAAATCACGCTGTGATACCTATATGCTGTGGTATATATTTTATAAATACCCTGTGGTATATATTTTATAATCCCAACCCTGTGGTTAATTTTATAAATACCGCTGTGGATTTTTTTATAATACCGTGTGGTTATATTTAAAATAACCGCTGTGGTAATATTTTATAAATACCGCTGTGTATATATTTTATAAATTCCGCTGTGGATATATTTTATAATACCCGCTGTCGTATATATTTTATAAATACCAGCTGTGGTGTATATTTTAATAATACCGCTGTCCGTATATTTATAAATACCCGCTGTGGGTATATTTTTAATAAAACCGTGTGGTTATATTTTATATACCGCTGTGCTGTATATTTTATAAATACCGCTGTGTGTTAATTTTATAAAGTACCCTGTGGGTATTTTTATAAATACCGCTGGTGGTGTATATTTTATAATCCGCTTGGTTTATTTTATAAATACCGCTGTGGTGTATATTTTATAAATACGCTGTGTGGTATATTTTATAAATACCCACCGCGTGGTGTATTTTATAAATACCGTGGGTGTATTTTTTAGAATACCGCTGTGTGTATATTTTATAAATACCGCTGTGTTGTATATTTAATAAATACCCGTGTGGTGTTAAATTTTATAAATACCGCTGTGGTGTATATTTTATAAATACCGCTGTGGTGTATATTTTAAATACGCTGTGGTGTATATTTATAAATACCGCTGTGGGTGTATATTTTTAAATACCGCTGTGGTGTATATTTTATAAATACCGCTGTGTGTTATTTTTATAAACCGCTGTGTGTATATTTTAAAATACCCCCACCTGTGGTGTATATTTTTAAATACCACGGTGGTGTAATATTTTAAATACCGGTTTATTTTTTTGTGGTGTATATTTTAATCTTCCGCTGTGGTATATATTTTCTAATACCACTAAGTAATTATTTTTTATAAATACGCTGTGGTATATATTTTTTAATAATATACCGCTGTGGTGTATATTTATCATTTCCGCTGTGGATAATATTTTATAAATACCGGTTGTAGTGGATATTTTTAAATACCCTGTGGTGTTTATTTTATAAATACCACTATGGTATTATTTATAAACTATACCGCTATGGTATATATTTTATAATACCCGTCTATGCTATGTAATTTTATAATACTGTTATGGTAGATATTTATAAATCCTGTTCCGCTTATGTTTATATTTTATAAATGGCGCTATGGTATATATTTTATAATACCGCATGGTATATATTTTATAAATACAGCTATGATATATATTTTACAATACCGCTATTGTATAATATTTTATAAATACCGCTGTGGTATATTTTTATAATACCCGCTGTGTGATATTTTATAAATATACGCTGTGGTTATATTTTATCAAACCCGCTGTGGGTATAATTTTAAATAAATACACTATGATAATATATTTTATAAATACCGCTATGTATATATTTTATAAATATACAGAATTATATATATTTTACAAATACCGCTATGGTATATATTTTATAAATCTCGCTATGGTATATATTTTATAAATACCCCTATGGTATATATTTCATAAATACCGATGTGGGTATATATTTTATAAATACCACTATGGGTATATATTTCATAAATCCGACGTGGTCATATATTTATACATTTTATAAATACGCAA
>JAACNH010005100.1:0-21519 GCA_019447015.1 Hymenochirus boettgeri | reverse complement strand
TAAATGCATGCTTTTCTATCTCTATCCACATTACTAAAATGCACCATGAATGCATGCTTTTCTATCTCTATCCACATTAGTTAAATGCACCATAAGGACCTTTATTAACATACTTCTAACAGGACCTTAGAGTTAACAGTACTTCTACAGGACCCTATATTTAACAGTACTTCAACAGGACCATATGAACAGTACTCTACAGGACCTGTATATTTAACAGTATTTCAACGGACCTTATTGTAACTAGTACTTTCTACAGGACCCCTATATTACCGTACTTCTACAGGACCCAATCAGCTAGACCTTATTTAACAGTATTCTACAGACCGTTATTTCAGTAGTACAGGACCATATTACATTATTTACAGGCCCATTAAGAATAGATCATATAACTATGCTCAGGACCCTGTGATGGAACAGTACATCTACAGGAACCCTATATGTAAATATTCTTACAGGACCTTATATTTAAGTAATTCAACAGGCCGTATATTTGAACAGTTACTTCTACAGGCAACCTATATTAATCAGTACTTGTCAACAGGACCCGGATTTTTGATTGAACAGTGTTTACTATCAACAGGACCTATATTTCAAGTACTTTACAGGACTTATGTTAACAGTTAACTTTAGGACCCTATATTAACAGTAACTTCTACAGGACACTATAATTAAACAGTACTTCAAAGGATCCTTTATTAACAGTAGACTTCAACAGGACCCTAATTTAACAGTACTTTCAACAGGACCTTATATTTACACGTTACTTCTACAGGACCTTGATATTTAACAGTACTTCTACAGGCACCCTATATTTAACAGGTACTCTAGCCTATATAACAGGCTACGGCCTAGATTAACAGTAACTTACAGGATCTACTATACGTACTTTGACACATGACAATCCTACAGGGACCACTATATTAAATATATCTATTACAGGACCCTAATTAATATTCTTATAACAGGACCCATATTAAAGTATTCTTTATACAGGACCCTATATTAAACAGTAATTCTACGGACCCATATAAAACCGAGTACTTAAGACCATTACAGGACAGACTATTCAGGACCCTAACAGTATTCTACAGGGACCCTAACAGTAACTCTACAGAACCAACAGTACTTATACAGGAGTCACTTCCTACCCTCTTCCTTTGCATTCCTAGTGTATTTTTCTCTTAAAAAATGTAATTAATATGAATAGAGATGTTGAAAAACTGGTGGGTTTATCCCGAAATTGGTTTTTCCAACCCAATAGAAGTCAATGGGGTCGATCATTTTCTGTGTTTGGTATCAAATATTTGAAGTTCAATACGAATATGAAAGTTCAGTATAGAATACTATATACAGAAAATAGATAACCCATCGAATATGTTGGTTCCAAAAAGTTTTGGTTTAAAAAAACTTCGATGTTCCTAGACTTCGAAACCAACAGTTGAAGTGGAACCCGGTTTTAAACCTGAAACCCATCCCTATTTATGAAAGGCTTTTAAGTATCTTGGTTCCACTAGGAATTTTTTCCGTCTTTTACAACATTCTTGTCAATATCCTATAAGGCTGGGTACACATAGAGGGACTATTTGTTCCGCCGGTGCTTGCTACGAGCGAGCGCTCGTCTGAGACAAAGTCCATCAGCCGCGGCAAAATTCATCCATGCGAATTTCCAATCAATCAACCGTGCGGTCCCATATGGAACCGCACGATCGATTGGGATTTTCAGACACGTCCATTGTCCGATCTGGCGCCCCACACCAGGAGATATTTTCAGCCGCTGACCGAAAGTGCAGTGAATCGGAAAAATATCTTCTGGTGTGTACAGCTAATGATGCCTTCCTTATTTCTAACCATTGATTCCATGCATAGTGTAGAGGGATACTGGAACACTGTCGATTGTTATATTGTCTGTGTTACATGTCCATTGTTTTACTGTCTGTGTTTATTATAACTATGTTTGATTGTTATATTGTCTGAGCAAATAAAATTCCTTGTAAGTTTAAAATGACTTGGCTAATAAAATCTGATTGTGATTCTGACAACACATTTAATTGTATTCATTCCACATTAAACAAGAATGAGGTTGTTTGCGATTTAGTTATGAAAACCAATTGGTTTATTGTAAATTAAATGCTTCTTCTTACTTGGACTGAGATTCATAATCCTTATTAAATGGAAAATTTGATGCAGATGGTCGTTAAAAGGAATACTAACCACAATTCCTGATTGATTGTACTGGAAATGAGCAGATAGTATTTCCAGAAGACCAAATATTTGACTAAAATTTGATACTGTACAATTATCTTCTTAAAGCTGGGTACACACAGGAAAGATTCTTGAAAAATGAGAGACAGGATCTGCAGATCTGTCATTTTCAAAGATCAATATACACACAGTCCCAACGTTCTCTCATACACAGCATATACACAGCTAGAGAGCACGCTCGGGACTGTGTGTTTCCCTCAGCTGCGGATGAGGAAATTTTCCCTCTTCCTGAACGACCGCTCTGCCAACCGAACGTTTAGCTGCCACACACTCGATTGGGAAGCTAGGTACACACAATACCTATAAAGTCCTGTGAACCGTCAGTAGGGGCTTTATCGGTATGTGTGTACTCTTAACCTCTGTCAGCAAATATAATGATGCAAGTTTTTATTTGGTCCAATGATTTACAGTTTTCCTGTATCTCTACAGGCAAGTCAGGATAAGAGGTCTATTAAAAACATTTGGTTGGATTTTTTATTGTCTGTATATGTATTTTTTATTTTATTAATACAACTCTGATAGCATTTAATCACAGAATCAGGTAAGATGCCAAATAGTTATTTTGCAACTCTGGGCCTAATAGCCTCCCCGGATATATGAAATATTTATTTCTCAATTACCCAAAAGTTCTTAAAAGAGCCTTGAGTGGGTCTTTTGTCTTCACCCAGTGACAAGAGCTCCGTGAGGCCACCAACCCCCGAGAGTACCCTGCGGCCACCAGGGGTACCTCGGCTGCGGTGGCTTAAACAAGGCACATGTTACCGGCATCTTGATCTGACAACGTCTTAGGTAGCGACACAAGACCACTGAAGTCGCCGAGTTGCTAGCCGCTTTCTTCTTCTCCCATCTACTGCAATGACTTCTGAGCTCCGCGGAGGTAGCACCTCTTTAAAGGTTTGCAGAAAACCCTAACCGTTTCTGATGGCAATTTTTCAATGTTTGGTGGTTACATGGTTTACATTAACCATCAGATTTCGGAAAATCTGATTGGGGTCTGCAGCTCAAACCGGGGAGGGGCGAGCGTTGAGACTGCGGGACCCCTTGAGCCCCAAAGGGCCCTTATTTGGGCCACAAGGGCCCATCCAAGGGCTGCAAAGGCACTTAAAGTGCCGGGGAGGGGGTTCCCGGTTTGAGCTGCAGGACCCCTTAGCCCTGTCAGGGCCACAATATCCCTGTAAGGACCTGGGAGGGGATCCCGGTTTCAAGCTGCGGGACAGTCCGAACGTCCGGCGCGGGGATTGTCGGCCATTCGGCAATCCGCGAGTGGAGTTTTTGGGAATCTCCGGCCGTTTGGGGTTTTTTCGGAAACGGCCGTTCGAGCGCGTGACGAACGTTCGAAAATCCTGTGACATTCGAGAATTCAGTGGTGTGTAACTACAAGGTGTCAGAATTAAGGATATCCTATCACCTGTGTACATGTGGTGTAGCTACAAGAAGTCAGAATTGGGATATCCTATCACCTGTATACATGTGGTGTAACTACTGGTACATGGTGTCAGAATTAAGGATACCTATCACCTGGATACATGTGGTGTAACTACAAGGTGTCCGAATTAAGGATATCCTATCAACTGATACATGTGTGGGGTAACTACTTACATGGTGTAGAATTAACGATACCCTATCACCTGTATACATGTGGGTGTAACTACTGTAAATGGTGTCAGAATTAAGGATATCCTATCACCTGTGTACATGTGGTGTAACTACAAGGAGTCAGAATTAAGGATTTCCTATCACCTGTATCACATGTGGTGTAATTAGTAATGGTGTCAGAATTAAGGATATCCTATCACCTGTGTACATGTGTGGTGTAACTACAAGCGTCAGAATTAAGGATATCCTATCACCGTGTGTACGTGTGGTTGTAAAATACAAGAGTCAGAATTAAGGATATCCTATCACCTGTATACATGTGGTGTAACTACTGTACATGGTGTCAGAATTAAGGATACCCTATCACCTGTATACATGTGGTGTAACTACTGTACATGGTGTCAGAATAAGGATATCTATCACGTGTATACATTGTGGTGTAACTACTGTACATGGTGTCAGACTAAGGATATCCTATCACCTGTATACATGTGGTGTAACTACTGTACATGGTGTCAGATTAAGGCTCATATCACCTCTATACATGTGGTGTAACTACAAGGTGTCGAATTAAGGCTTATCTACACCTGTATACATGTGGTGTTGTAACTAAAAGGTGTCAGAATTAAGGATATCCTATCGCTGTGTACATGTGTGTAACTACAAGGTGTCATAATTAAGGCTATCCTATCACCTGTATACAGTGGTGTAATACAAGGTATACTGTTGTATTCAATTAGACAACTGGAATGAAGTTTAGTTCTTGAAGACATGTTGCTCGTCATCCGACGGCTTTCTCAATTCAGAATGACTTGTACAAGAATCTGTGGCAATTATGTACCTGGAAAATCCCAATTAGCATATCACAGCAAGTGTTAAGGGCGTGATTGGATAGAGGCTAAGAGGTGTTATAGGAACGCCCAGAGTAAGGTGTCAAACAGCAGTTCATGGCAGAGAGTTGGTGTCGAACCCCCCCACCTCTATTAGAAAAGCGACATCACATACGCAGTGCAGTGCAGTGAAGAATGCTTGGATTTGTGTGGGGTAGACCAAACAGCAACTGCATCAAACGTATGGCACCGAACAGAAGAGCCAATTCCTCGGGTCAGGACTCAGCCGTGTACCTGCATCTTAAGGATAAAGGACACACCTTTGAAGATGTAATTTAACATATTGGCAAAGGAACATGACTGGTTCAAGAGAGGTTTTAAGGAGGCCATTTAGTGAAAATAAAGAAACCAAGCTAAATAGAGGTGGGGGGGTTCGACACCAACTGTCTGCCATGTACAATGCTGTTTCAATTATACAATTAATGTATTCAATTATACAACAGACTATATACCATGACCTGGATGAATGAGAACCTTCACAAACATGTAACAGAGTCAGAATTAAGGATCTACTATCGCCTGTGTACATGTGGTGTAACTACAAGGAGTCAGGCTAAACTCAGCCAAGAGGAGACAACAGGGGGAGAGAAGTCACTGACTTCTCTTCGCCATAATTGATTGTGCAAGTAAAGGAGAGGACATTCGCTGCAGGGTGCACGCCATGCTGTAATAATCTTCTAAATACGACTTTATATAGCCGTTAAGGTAGGGCTCAGGTAACAAACCACTGGGCACTTTAATGATTTAGGGTAGAATTTACTTCTTTAATGCATTGGTAAGCAAATTTAATAATCTTTCATAACATTACAATTTCTATTTTCTTAATCAGGGTCCCTGAAATCAGCATCCGGCGTGGGCCCATCAGTAACTTGGAAGCAGTGCGTGACATTACCACACAGTACTTTTGGGTTTCAGAAGGTTGTACATGGACTACATCTGATACTGGAAACAGCTGGAGGAGACTTGATATCTGAGGATTGTTGGCCCTTCCACACAGAACCCTGTACTCCCTGAATGGATCTGCCATGGCTGGAACTAACTTTGCTCATAGTTGTGGTTTCACTATAGTTGAAATCAATTATTCCATGTTAAAAGTTGGTCATGGTCGCATAGCCTGGAGAAAAGAGCTGTGGCTGGTCCGTAGAAGCCATAATGGAAATAAATAGTAGAAAGAGGATCAAAATAAAATAAACAGATTCCTTCTAAAGAGAAGACAGTATATATTGTATCAAATTAAAGCACAAACCTCATTGGCAATATTATCCTATACAGCATCTGTACATTTGCCTCCCTAACTATAAAAACTACACACAAGTATCTCAGTGTGAGAACAGACAATAGGTGAAAGGTGAAATCCATAATCTATCAGATAAATATCTCTTTTTCATAGTTGGTGTAATATAAGGATCATCAGCAGTGTCACATCCAACCATAAGGCTCCAGAAAGTCCAGCATGTATAGTTCAGATGTGTTGGTTCTTTCTGCGGGACCATTTGACTTGGCTTCCGTTAGCAAAAAGAATCACAGCATTCTGTGTATAGTTGTGGCCACAACTTTCTGTGATTTAAGGGACCTTCATTCTCAGCATAATGTCATCTCTGTTTTTTTCCCTTTAACTCCATATGGCTGCAAAGTACACAGGATGACCAGGGCCACAATAACTTTCTTTCGCTGACCCTGTTGTTTTAACACAAAGATCCACATCAAGCAAACGTTATGTCATCCAATCATAAGGTCCATTATGTTATAATTTACATTCTTCTCCTCTTTCTTGCAGGACCTGACTCCTCTGGCTCAGAAACCTTTATAAAGTTCCCACCAATTCTACTTGTGTTTCCTGACCCAGTGGTGGTTATAGCATGGTGCATGGTTTGTAATCCTGAGTTTATCGCAGGGACCCGCACATTTCATTGATGGGACCAGAGGACTTCCATTCTTCTCTGAAAACTCCATCAATCTAATTAATATATACAGAATAAAAAACACAAAATGAATTGTAAAAAACTGTGCCTGCAGTATTTCAAAATATATGAAGATCCTCCCCATAATATCCTTTCTTAATGGTATTAGCAGAGATGCTGAGCAATCATTTGTTTCATATTACATAGTGGATTATAATTAAGTACTTACTGTTATATTTGCCCCAAATAAACCATTCATTTTCTCCTGAAATCTTAATTTTCCTGCTGAAACGGTCCATGGCTGGATCTCTCTCAGTGACAATCAGTACGCATGGATCATCCCATGGAGAAGAGTCTGTAGGTACAATACAGACTTTGATTTATTTATTGTCTTTGCCATTAGTTTAGATTCTAACGCATTATTTGTTTAAACCTTAAAGAACCATAATCAAATCAAAATCAAAACAAAAAAGCATTAACTGTCACGATTACAGTTTATAGAACATCTCCCTCACCTTACTCATTTCCACTTAAAGGACAATTATATCACCTTCCCTCGCTCCACATCTTCGTGCTAGTAACTTTACCCAGGGTGAGGACCAGAACGCTTGTTCAGAGCGTGCCGTCCTATTGGCCTCGTCGCTGCCGGGGAGGAGGGGCGGAGCCTACCAAAGCAGCGTTGCTGCAACAAGTGCTGTAGGTTTCGTGAATCCGGGGTGAGAACCTAGCGGTTCAGGTCCTCGCCCAGGGTAAAAGTTACTGCCACAAGATGTGGAGCGGAGGGAAGGTGAGTATAATTGTCCTTTAATGCTTCCTGGTCAGTATATCACGTATCGATTCTTTTAATTGTCCATACAATTAATCTAAACCCACATATAAAACACACAGAAGTTATGTAGAAAGTATGTAGTATAAATGCCAAACTGCCTGAATATAACTAAAATAGTTTGGAATAGAATAATTAAGTGTTTTCCAACCTTTTTACCCTTGTGGAAACCTTGATACCATTTTCACAGTTGAGGAACCCCTACATAAACAACATAGTTTAATCTCTTTATTTCTCAGTCAAAATGTATCTGTCGTATTTAGACCAGGGCCGGGAACTATCAAGGGCTGCTGTTGTAACCTAACCACTTTTACCCCTCATTTTCATGATGGAAATGAACAGACAAACACACTGTTTGGTGAAAACAGAAGGCCACAGTTTTATTGATACATTCCATTACATGGATCAATCCATTAGCCAGATCTTAAATTATACATTCTTGCGACTTAATTAATTAAAACCCCAGCCATAGCCAATGCTAGAATGCCAAGCCTCTGGATCCCCAGAGGGCATTAACGGCTCAAAAACATATAATTTTCTAATAAAATTTGGAGCGCGACCTCAGCTACCTTTTTTCCTCCAAAACATAACCTTCGCAAGGATGCATCCGCAGCTGTGACTACAACAACACTTTATTAATTAACACAAAACCTCCAATATAAAAACTCAAAAAAAACCCTAAACTTTAGAGAGGGAGGGAAGAACTTTCTCCAATCAGCAATGATAATAAAATGGCGCCGACCCGCTTGTGGCCCGCCCCCCTTTATACAGCACTGACGTCCATCTGGGTCCTCCTCATGCTCCCGTGAGACCTGGCGGGACCAATCCAGCATAGCGTAGTGACACGTTGATGTCACACGTCAGGCGCGACCGGGACCCGCAAGGCGACATAGGAGGAGGTGCGTCCGGAAGACTACATCTCCCAGCATCCCCGGGGAGCACCTCCCACCCCAGGTCAGATGCTCTGGCTCCTAACTCGGGACGGAGCTACCAGACCAGGGTCGGGAACTACCAAGGCTGTTGTTGTAACCTAACCACTTTTACCCTTAATTTTTCATGATGGAAATGAACAGACAGACACACTGGTTGGTGAAAACAGAAGGCCACAGCTTTTATGACATTCCATTACATGTGATCAATCCATTAGCCAGATCTTAAATTATACATCCTTGCGACTTAATTAAAATCCCAGCCATAGCCAATTCTAGAATGCCAAGCCTCTGGATCCCCAGAGGGATGTAACGGCTCCAAAACATAACCTTCGCAAGGATGCATCCGTCACCAAGAGTTACTGTATGCCTACATGGAACTCCGGCCACCACCCAACAAATATAGTGCCTGCTCAATCCCGTCAAACCTGATAGGAGATATCGAGCCGATAGAATTGCAGTTCGAGCAACTCCATCCAGCCCTTGTATCTGAGGATCCTATTGTCACCTTCTACATGGCGACTTGCCTAACTACCACCACTCTGGACCTAACAAACCTTTGAGATCCTGCGCCGGTGTTCTACCGTGAGCTACCCTGGCTTTTCTAGCCAGGCCCCTTGATTTCCCCCCTTGATTCCTGGCCCCTTGCCATTGGACTCTGGAACAACCTCGACCAGACTATGATTAGTCCCTGAGAAAAGGGAAATGCATAAATCTGCTTTCATTAGAAACAATAGGTCTGATAGCGATTCCGACAGAGGTCGTTACCGGATGTGTGGATAACCAGGACTGTAGGTCCGGGTCAGCCTTACTAATCGTTACTACCTCCAGTAGTACTTGCCACCATGCAAGGCCCCTGATCCCTTTCATACACGACGCAGATTGAAATCCAAGGTTCCATCCTCTGGGTCGAACTTCTGCTCTCTGGCGCCAGAGAACAGGTAGGAATGTCCCACTAGCCATACTGAGGGTTGATGGACCTATAACAAAAATGTAATTAATACCAGTTCAGGATGGATGTACCTCGCTACACAATTAGAACACCAGGCCCTAACCTGTGGACCCTTTCTTCAGAAAAAACCTAAGGAGTATGCTCTCTGTCTCTTGCTGCTATCCTAAAGGAATGCGTCCCAAACTCCTGAGGTTGGAGACCTAGCTGACCAAGGGCTTACGCAGCAACTGACTGGGATGTTGCTCTAATTGCCGCAAAGTTAGAAAACCGCCCGAACTAGGCACCAGGAAGATGTGATGGGAAATATAGAAAACCACCTTTCTTCACCAAACGGACTGTCTTTGACCGTTTATTTTTACCCTGATGAAGAATTGAGTGATGAATAAATCTTCCTCCATTAGACCACCTGTCGTTTTGAACTGGTGACACTAACTCCCCCACCCGCATGGCCCCAAAAAGGCAAGTGCAAAACTAGCCCCCAATAACTTTGCTTCGTAAGCAGAATTAGAAATCATTGGTAAGGTCCCTATTAAACTTATCACAAGCTTTAAATTAATCGGCCACCTAGCCTTGGTAACCACCTGCTCTTTTTTCCAACCTTTTAGAATGGCCCTTACAATAAATTTTGAGACATCCTTCCACCCCAATAACAAGGAAAAGGAAGACACTCCTGCCATTCTTTGCTGAGCTACTAGGCTCGTAGGTGTTCAAGGTAATCCAGTAGAGATTCAACCTAGAGTGAGAATTACCGTTAATATCTCTTTCTTATGTAAAACTTAACCATTCTGACCATGCCTTACCATGATGGGTCCATGTGGATGGGTGACCGATGATTGAACCAACTGCATCAGCTGCTGTCGATTATCCCCCATAGGAAATCCGGGCACATCAAATCCTTGGGTGCTGGCCTTCAGATGCAGTCAGCGAAATCCCTCCCACTAGAAACGAGACAGAGCATCCGCAACACAATTAAGTACATCAGGTACATGCCTACCCCTGAAATATACATTGTATTCCAGACACCTAAGCACTAACAGGGAGATGTAAAAAAAGTTCTTATCATTAAAAATGGTGTAATTTTGCCCAACCAATCAGATGTTAGCTTTCAATGTTAAATAAGATTTGATTGGTTGGGGCAAAATTAGCACCATTTAAATGATAAGAACTTTTATTGAATAACCTGCAAGTGCCTAATCAGCAATAGAACAAGCAAAGAGGAACTGGCAAGATTATTAATGGCGTATACTACACTCTCATTATCAGTCCAGAATCTGATCTTTTTATTCTGCATTTTACAACCCCACAGTTTTACCGTCACCACTATGGGGAAGAGCTCCAGGAGAGTGAGATTCTACACTGATCACCAACTGATAGGCCAACGCTCTGCGCACCACTCATTGCCTAGTATGGCCCCAAAACCTATGGATCCAGCCAAATCCGTAATAGTTGTAATTCCCTGTTGGCTGTTTCCTCTTCCTGAAAACAAGTTCTACCATTATACCTGGTCCAGAATGTATGCCAGACCATCAAATCGTTATGCAACTCCTTTGTGATCCGAATATGGTGGTGAGAGGATGGAACACTCCAAGTGGCTAACTTAAGCTTTTTGAAATTTATTTTTTTGCCTCGGCCAACACACAAAAGGCCTGAGCCAATTACCAAAGGTTTTAGCTACCTTTGGTTTCCTTTCCCCTTTCTCAGTTTTTACCAGCTCCTTATCCATGTCACAATATCTGTTGTTATCAGGGACCATATGTCTACATAGTCGTTTTTTCCATATTATCCTTTAGTCCGGACAGGTGAACCCCCAGCGGGCTAACCCCGCAGAAATAAGATTCCTTCAGTGCCTCCACTGAGGGACCTCTGACACAGGCGGGAGTGCTGACGCTGGCAATGGACCCACCGATGAACTAGATGCATGCTATCAATTTTGCCTATAATGCCCGCAGAACTTGAACCAGCTCACCTCCCTCATTCCCACTCACATTACCCCATGCCCCGGCACATGTGTACTATTGTGTGATATTGGATGGAACTTTGCCGTAGGTTCTCGTGTCCCTCCTGCATTCCCTCCCAGCTGGGGTGGCTGATGACCTCCTGCTTCTGTCTGAAGTCAATAAGTGGGAGACCCTGAATCTTCTGCCTCTGGAGTGGGACCACCAATGCCTGCTCTGTCCTTGGAGTACAAACGGTACTGCATCGGTCACTTCTGTGCTGGTCCCTGTGCCTACATCTGTGAGAGTCATCAATGCTCTCGTCAGAAGAGGAGTACCTAATCCTCCTTCTGATGTGTCTGTGGCTACTCCTCTCCCTTCTAGGCTGGCTCCTATCTCTGGACACCATCCTATCTTCAAACTCTCAACCTGTAATCCCTCTAATGGTGAACCTGGCTTCGTCTTGCCTTATAGGTGAGCGTCTCTGCCTATTTCCCCCCGCTGATGCTGTAAAACAGCTGGACGGGCAGTTCTCTGCGCCCATGGGGCACGACCTCCCCTGCCCCTGGGCCTCCCTCTATTTGTATATATTATTATGCTGACCCGGTGGCCTCAGGGGCACGGGTTCTCCTCACTGCGGACCGGTGGGGGGGGGCGATGGACCTCGGCCTGCGTAATTGGGAGGGGTGAATCGTAAATGCCTTCAACAGGCCCTCAGTGGCTGCCCGGCATCTAGGGGTAGCTGCTCGAATGACCCGTGCCCCCCTGGCCCCCTTCAAACAAATCTTGCAGCCAACCTGCCTCCTCCGAGTTGATTCCTCTCCCTTACCCTGTTCAGCATCTGCTCAGCATCAGCATCTTATTCCTCTCTCTCGTCTATCCTTTTGCCGCTGTTTTATTGCTCAGGAGCTGGAGCAAGAACTTTTACAGTTAGCATTGATTACAAAATGGCAACTCGTGGCCCACCCCTTCATACACCAGATGACGACAGAGCTGACGTCCGCGCTGATGTCATCCTCGTGCCTCTTGCAGGACCCGGTGTGGCCAATCCAGCATCGCACAGTGACGCAGTGACGTCACATGTCAGGCAGCAACCAGGACCCGCGAGGCGCGCATGGAGGAAGCGGCCTGGAAGACTACATCTCCAGCATCCCCGGGAGCACCTCCTGCCCCAGGTCAGATGCTCGGCTTAACTTGGTCCGGAGCTACCACTTTGTATCAACTGGACTTAAAGTTTAGTTCGCCTAGTCTTCCGATTGGCTTTCTCAATCAGAATGACTTGTACAAGAATCTCTAGAATTAAGTACCCTGGAAAGTCCAAATAGATATGACAGCCAGGTGTTAGGGACCTTCTTAATGCAAGGTGTGTTGCATTGAGGCTAGAGGTGTTATCGAAACTGCCCAGGGTAAGGTGTCAAAATTGCATTATATATGGCAGAACAGTTTGGTGTCGAAACCCCCCACACACCACACAACACACCTCTATTCAAGCTTGTTTCTTTATTTTCACATAATGGCCTCCTTGACACCTCTGTTGAACCATTCCTGTTCCTTTGCCAAGATGTTGACATTACAATCTTCAAAGGTATGTCCTTTATCCTTAAAGGATAAGTACACCATGAAAAAAAAAGTTATTTGCAAGAGCCTACCTTTTCTGCTGAAACTTGCTGGTTTCCTCCTCCTGGAACATGTCATTTGCAGCTCCGCCCAGACAAAATGCCCTGCTCCCTCCAGCTTCCTGGGCCTGCAAATGTAATCCAGATGTTCCGCATGCACGTGACGTCAGTGCGCACGTGACATGATATCAAGCACATGTGTGTTAGCAAGACTGTGATTGGTGACGTCATGTCGCTGAATCCCACAGATCCATGACCTGGATGAATGAGAATCTTCACAAGCACTCAGTCAATATGCATAATTCATACAGACATAAATACCCACAGATCAATTAATGAAAAGTCTTCCCATAAGTGACCATTCCTGTCACTTGTTTTGAACTCAGGGAGCCTGAGCCCATGGTTATGAACCATGCCCAGTAGTCCTTATACTACACAAATGGAATTCACAATGTCAATGGATTATGTCAACTGTTCCTTAAGAGGGGGAGCAAATTTAAGTTTATTACCTGAACAAATCAGACAGAATGCATTGTGGTCATATGTTCTGCACCTTTATATTAATTTCCTGTATTCATTACACAGATATTTAGCTGTAGTCGAGTAACTGGGAGATCCTCTAGCCATGTAAATCCCATGTGAAAAACTAGGATAGGAAAGTCTGGGAAAAATATTAAACTTTCCATCTTTTGTGAGATTTTCTCTATTTAATGCAGTCCAAACCCTTTTTAATTTGATCCAGCATAACTGGGATCAGAGAATCCATTTCCCTATCTACATATGGGATTCAAATTAGGAAAAAATGTGCCCCTAAGAGACAAAAACAACTGAGAATATGGCACATATCATGTCTAATTTAATAGCAGACTGCAAAACAAGCCAGCATTGATTAACCAAGCAGAATAAATCCAATATGACATTTTAAGGACAATTACCAAATAAGGATCAAGCCTCTGTCCTATGTAAGGTTGTTTGTCCTTCTCGGACATGTTCAGGAAAATCCCCCTCTGAATATCACTTTCACACTCCCTACTCTGCTGGCTTCTCTGCTAGACCTGGTCTCACACTCCTACATTAACTCATGGTGAACGTGGACACAATTTAAGGCAAGAATAAGACAAACTCACCTGGAGTGAAAAACAGTTCATTTAGATGATTTTCCTCATCTTTCAGCTTTCATTGTATCACCAAGGAAGGATTTTATAAGCGCTATGCCCCACCATGCCCAAAATGTGAACAATGCAATCCTTTTTGCAAATAGTGGTGTCCATACCCCACTATCTGTGTTGCGATGAGCCTGTTTGCAAAAACCGTTTTTGGTGCTCATCACGTGTTGTTATGCAAGGGAAAATGGAAGCACATGCACTAACACACAAAATTGTGTATCCTACAGTTTTTAAAAACTGAAAACACTTTTTTTTAGCGTTATAGGGGCCTAAGCCCAAACAACCACTCAGATGTAGCCATAATAATAAACATGGTTTCCTGTATTCCTGCAATTTTAAATTATTTTGATACGGAAAGGCTCCATTTGCACCAAGCTTTTTATACCCACTATTGACATGCCCCCACTGGTGTGGGATCTTTGAAACATACTTATAGAACAATGGCACTGTTAACATACAAGTGAATAAGACATATCTCATTTACAGTTTTCCTTGGGTTCATAATGTCATGGTTACTGAGAGGCTGTGGAGAGAGTGTCTTCCTATTGGCAAGGCCCCGGACACCCACAAGTAGGGAGCAGAGCAAGACCAACCATACTCGTATTATAAATAATCTAAGGCAAACCCATAGAGTGGGGACCTAGTGATTTAGTTCCTCGCCCTGGGTACTTTTAGTGGAGGAGGTAGTTATGATTTGTTTCTCTTTGAGAAAGAACATAGTGCATATAATATACAAACAGTTAAATTATTTTTAAAATCAATAAAATTAATAAGGAATTTCCGCCTCCCAATATAATTTCTTTGAAAAGCACCAGCATGAAGAAAACTGCTTCTGTTAGGCTTTAACATACAGTAAAGCCCAGGACACCAACCTGGCAGCTGAAAACTAACGTGTTGGCGCTCCTCAATGACATTATATTGGGAGGTAGGAATATTCAATCCTACCTCTCTGCCCCAGGTACTTTCCTTATTAAAAAGTAAATTTTACAATGCAGTTGTCCTTTAATGTGAAAATACACAGAAGTATAGTATGAATGCAATAACACTAGAAGAAATTACAGTCTCTCTGCCAATATATTGTGCAACAACAGTATATAAGATAATACAGACAAAAGCAGAGATGGGTCTCTGCTCATGCAACAATGGCCTACATCGCAGTCACATCCACAATGACAAATCCACTCCTTAATAAATGTTAACATCCCTTCTGATGCTGTGTCCCTATGTTAATATTAGAAGACCCTGAAAAGACAGAGACTAAAAAGGATAAAGCACTGGGCAAGTTATGTATTTTCCATTAAATTTGGAAGCAAAAGAGGCAAATAACAACAGTTCTTACATGAGGGTTTCAGTGGCGTGACTGAAGTTAATGGAATTTTGGCAGGGTAATATTCAGATTCCTGTCCATCTCCAATCCCAATAAATGTGTTATTAATAACGAGACTAGAAAGGACATGACTAAAAACAGTTGTTGCTTTCGTGCTGCTTTGTAAGAAATATGTTTGAATTTGGATCTTCTTCAACCAGTCCAAGCCAATATACTGCATGTCCTAATAAACCAACAGAGAGTTTGTTCTGCTGCAGTAGTACTAGTTCGACTGGTTAAAAACCCAGAAATAATGATTCAAGGAGAAGCTAAAAGGCTGAAAGAAAATGTTATTATATTGTATAGGTTTAGTGAATCAAATCAGGTTTTACTTGCATTCATATTCCTTTGTTCCCTAAGACAACCAGGGCCGGATTTATACTTTTTCTAGCCAAGGCCAGCTAACTTGTACTGCCTGTGCCCCCCACCCCTCGTATCTTCAAGAAAAAAGTTGCCCGGTTAAACTATTTGTTCATTCAATACATGATGTATATTCTTTGAGAAGGAGCCCATTGAATTAGCTGCCCTAGCAAGCTAATGTAGCAAAATTAAACCAGCCTAGTATGTGTACCTTTCCTTAACTACTGTAGAGGTTGAACAGAGCAGAGGCTGGCACAGAACACGACACCACTTGCAGATTTCCTTGCTTGCAGTTTGCTTCATCTTGCTTTCACATATTACATTTAACGACTTATGTGTGTTTGTGTAAATTTAATATGAGGATGCAATGCTGCCTAACTTAAAATTTTATTTTATTTATTATTATTTTTGCCGCCCCTGGTGGCTGTGCCACCCTAGGCCACAGCCTAGGTGGCCTAGTGGGAAATCTGGCCCTGAGAATAACAATGTCAAATTTACAAAGTATTGGCTTAGTTCACATTGTTTCAGCAAGAATTGTCGGGAAGGACAAAGAGTCTAAATCTTAAGAAATCTGGAATAAATTGATTTTTTTTTGCCACCTGAGCCAAACTTTTGACTGCTGCCCCTATGTACCACTAGGCGCCATGAAGTGTGACACCGCAACCAGGGTTAGGTGTGCGTGGCTTTCAGGAAGGGCGTAGTTAAAGATTTAGTCTATCATAACTTCACATCACGGCGGTTATTTACAGTTCCTCAAAAAGTAATTTATACCCACCATAATTCCTGAAGAATAAAAGATTTTTCCCAAAAGATTTGTAATCCTGCACAACATCAAGGTAGATTGTTTCAGCCACTAACCTAACTAACCTAACGAAGTTGCCCTCACACCCTAGCTCACACAGGTAGTACATATAATATGCCCTAATGCCCATATCACACAGATAGGTACATATAACATGCACAGATCACACATATAGGCACATCAAAATGCCTAATGCTAAAATCCCATAGATAGGTACATACAACATGCCCTGATGCCCAGATCCCCCACACTATGTTGAAAATAAGATTGCCCGGTCTGCCCACACAGATAATTACCCGGCTTACCCTATGAAAATCAGAGCAGGGCCTGCATGAAGGTGGGAGTTAGTGAGAGAGGAAGTGGAAAATTGGGGGTCCATGAGCTGCACCAACAATATATTTTCCTGCCTGCCTCTTTTCTTAAAAAAAAAAAAATATGTTTATCAGCGGTGCCGCCCTGAGCATCTACTCATTGCCTCATTAGAGAGGCACACCTGTACATGACTTATCCCACTGGGGGAGGATCTAAGAATGAGATGTCATGTGCTCCTTGTACAAAAAGATATGATTCTATGTATTTTGGAATATAGAAGAAAAAGAAAAAAGCACTTACTACTAAAAGTAAAAACATCCTTTATTCATAAAAACTAATGGTGACAAAGTTAAAACGAGATATTAAATACCATAACATACATCAAAATCTTACCACCAACGGACAACCCCCAAATAAAAGGCACACAGTTGCGAGCGGACATTTTGGCGATATTGCACGTGTGCACACACTTGGGGGTCATTGTCAGCAGTAAGATCGTACATGTGTACGGAACATATGTAACTAAAGTCAAAGTAGTTCTAATGCCCTTTCAAGGTAAGTGACCTGATGTAACACATAACATATTGTGTCGTTATATTAATACTGAGACTGGTCAGGGTGATATAGCAGCTAGAGGTGCTTGTTCATGAAGGCGTTTACCATGACCTGCATTGCCAGAGCTTCCTCCATAATGGCACACCGCCCTTTATAAACAGACATCCAGAGCTCTCCCGAATGAGCGTAGTGATATATTTTGGAACATAAACAATAGTGATATACTATTTAACTCAGCTTAACAAGTAAATTCTTCACAAAAAAGTTGTTTCCATGACCTATTTAATTTCAAATTAATGTAAATGCCCCTAGAGGGATATTGTACATGAAGAAAGCAGAGAAAGTAAGTGCTCAGGGCTGACCACTCACATCACCTTAGAAGAAATAAATGTAATGTGCAGAAAGGAGTTTGCCATAAACTCTAATTCTTTCCCTGTTATAAAGATATTTTCATTTTCCTTAGCGTTTTGGCACAGGATGGAGGCAGAGCACGAGTGATTAATTAGATGAAAGCCAAGTATTAACACACCCAAGAAAACAAAATACAGCTACATGACTTTGCACCAGTTACACGAGGCGGGCCGTATTCATACAGGATTGATAATTACAGGAATTATTCTTTCACTAGCGATGCGATATTTTCCTTGGCGTTTAAAAGCTACTGATCATTATCGATACAGAGAGCGTTACTTACAACTGTGTAATAATGCCTTCGCCTCCCAATGGGCCAATATGATGCGATGTAAAATACCACGTGACTTGTATTTTTAGACTCTGTAAAAACTTACCATTGTGTTCAGGTCAAAGAAAAACATTGAACACCACCTTAGAGGGCTATATTGGCATTAATAGTGAGGAATCCCTTTTTTAAATAAACCTGTGGTTTCAATTCGAGAACGCCCATTTTCAAAATCTCTCCAAAATTTTGAAAACTTTGAACATTTCATCGAAAAATTTCTATTCAGAACATAAAAAAAGAAAAATGGAAAAGTATTAAAATTCCAATTCAATCAGATTTTTATAGGTTCCGCGTAACGGCAATCAGAACAAAACTTGCCAGTTTTCTCTATTTATTAGTGGGGTACCAATGCACTAATTACAGTATATGGGCAAGAAGCTGCACTCCACTTGCAATGCTATTCAATAGCATGGCCCAACTTTATGAACTGCTTTCACATTTTTACTTCATGATTTATGGTGCATGTAATAATGTGGATAGAAATAGAAAAGCATGCATTTATTGTGCATTTAAGTAATGGGGATAGAGATAGAAGAAAAGCATGCATTTATGGTGCATTTAACTAATGTGAATGGAGATAGAAAAGCATGCATTTATTGTGCATTTAACTAATGTGGATAGAGATAGAAAAGCATGTGTTTATGGTGCATTTAACTAATGTGGATGAGATAGAAAAGCATGCATTTATTGTGCATTTTTCTAATGTGGATAGAGACAGAAAAGCACGCATTTATAGTGCATTTTACTAATGTGGATAGAGACAGAAAAGATGTGTGTATGGTGCATTTAAGTAACGTGGATAGAGATAGAAAGCATGCGTTTATTGTGCATTAACTAATGTGGATAGAGACAGAAAAGCATGCATATGGTGCATTTAAGTAATAGGGATAGAGATAGAAAAGCATGCATTTATGGTGCATTTAAGTAATAGGGATAGAGATAGAAAGACAGCATTTATGGTGCATTTAACTAATGTGGATAGAGATTGGAAAGCATGCGTTTATTGTGCATTTAGTAATGTGGATAGAGATAGAAAAGCATGCGTTTATTATGCATTTAGTAAGTAAGATAGAGATAGAAAAGCATACATTTGGTGCATTTAACTATGTGGATAGAGATAGGAAGCATGCGTTTATTGTGCATTTAAGTAATGTGGAAAGAGAGAAAAAGTGCATTTATGGTGCATTTTAGTAATGTAGATAGAGCTAGAAGACCATGCGTTTATTGTGCATTTAAGTAATGTGGATAGATAAAAAAGCATGCGTTTATTGTGCATTTAACTAATGTGGATAGATAGGAAAGCATGCGTTTATTGTGCATTTAATTATGTGGATAGATAGGAAAGCAGCGTTTATGGTGCTTAAGTAATGGGATAGATAGGAAAGCATGTTTATGGTGCATTTAACTAATGTGGATGGATAGGAAAGCATGGTTTATGGTGTGCATTTAACTAATGTGGATAGATAGGAAAGCATGCGTTTATGGTGTATTAACTAATGTGGATAGATAGGAAAGCATGCGTTTGGGTGCATTAACTAATGTGGATAGATAGGAAAGCATGCGTTTATGGTGCATTTTAGTAATGTAGATAGAGATAGAAAAGCATGCGTTTATTGTGCAATTAACTAATGTGGATAGATAGGAAAGCAGGCATTATGGTGCATTTAACTAATGTGGCTAGATAGGAAAGCATGCATTTATGGTGCATTTAACCAATGTGGCTAGATAGGAAAGCAGCATTTATGGTGCATTTAACTAATGTGGATAGATAGGAAAGCATGATTTATTGTGCATTAACTAATGTGGATAGAAGGAAGCATGCGTTTATGGTGCATTTTAGTAATGTAGATAGAGATAGAAAAGCATGTGTTATTGTGCATTTAACTAATGTGGATATAGAAGGAAAGCATGCATTTATGGTGCATTTAAATAATGTGGATAGATAGAAAGCATGCATTTATGGTGCATTTAACTAATGTGGCTAGATAGGAAAGCATGCATTTATGGTGCATTTAACTAATGTGGATAGATAGGAAAGCTGCGTTTATGGTGCATTTAACTAATGTGGATAGATGAGGAAAGCATGCGTTTATTGTGCATTAACTATGTGGATAGATAGAAAAGCATGCGTTTATTGTGCATTTAACAAATGGATAGATAGAAAGCATGCGTTTATGGTGCATTTAAGTAATGGATGTGGATAGGAAAGCATGCGTTATGGTGCATTTAACTATGTGGATAGATAGGAAAGCATGCGTTTATGGTGTATTTAACTAATGTGGATAGATAGGAAAGCATGCGTTTAGGGTGCATTTAACTAATGTGGATAGATAGGAAAGCATGCGTTTATGGGTGCATTTTAGTAATGTAGATAGAGATGAAAAAGCATGCGTTTATTGTGCAATTACTAATGTGGATAGTAGGAAAGCAGGCATTTATGGTGCATTTAACTAATGTGGCTAGATAGGAAAGCATGCATTATGGTGCATTTAACAATGTGGCTAGATAGGAAAGCATGCATTTATGGTGCATTTAACTAATGTGGATAGATAGGAAAGCATGCATTTATTGTGCATTTAACTAATGTGGATGATGAGATAGGAAGCATGCGTTTATGGGTGCATTTTAGTAATGTAGATAGAGATAGAAAAGCATGTGTTTTGGTGCATTAACTAATGTGGATAGATAGGAAGCATGCATTTATGGTGCATTTAAATAATGTGGATAGATAGGAAAGCATGCATTTATGGTGCATTTAACTAATGTGGCTAGATAGGAAAGCATGCATTTATGGTGCATTTAACTAATGTGGATAGATAGGAAAGCATGCGTTTATGGTGCATTTAACTAATGTGGATAGATAGGAAAGCATGCGTTATTGTGCATTTAACTAAGTGGATAGATAGAAAAGCATGCGTTTATGTGCATTAACTAACATGGATAGATAGGAAAGCATGCGTTTATGGTGCATTTAAGTATGTGGATAGATAGGAAAGCATGCGTTATGGTGCATTTAACTAATGTGGATGAATAGGAAAGCATGCGTTTATGGTGCATTTAACTAATGTGGCTAGATAGGAAAGCATGCGTTAGGTGCATTTTAGTAATGTAGATAGAGATAGGAAAGATGCATTATTGTGCATTTAACTAATGTGGATAGATAGGAAAGCATGCATTTATGGTACATAAACTAATGTGGATAGATAGAAAAAACGCGTTTATGGTGCATTTTAGTTATGTGGATAGAGATAGAAAAGCATGCACTTATGGTGCATTTTTCAATGTGGATAGAGATAGAACAACATTGCAT
>JAACNH010005099.1:0-21526 GCA_019447015.1 Hymenochirus boettgeri | reverse complement strand
AGCCTCAAACAGTAATGCCTGTGCGTTCCGTGCACTCTCCTGCTTGATCCTCAAACAGTAATGCCTATGTGTTCTGTGCTCTCTCCTGCTTGAGCCTCAAACAGTAATGCCTGTGAGTTCCATGCACGCTTTCCCTGCTTGAGCCTCAAACAGTAATGCCTGTGCGTTCCGTGCACTCTCCTGCTTGAGCCTCAAACAATGCCTGTGAGTTCCAGGCACTTCCTGCTTGAGCCTCAAAGTATTGCCTGTGAGTTCCGTGCACTCTCTGCTTGAGCCTCAAACAGTAATGCCTGTGAGTTTCGTCGCACTCTCCTGCTTGAACCTCAAACAGTAATGCCTGTGCGTTCCTATCACTTTCCTGCTTGAGCCTGAAACAGTAATGCCTGTGAGTTCCTCACGTTCCTGCTTGAGCCTCAAACAGTAATGCCTGTGCGTTCTGTGCACCTCCTGCTTGCTTGAGCCTCAAACAGTAATGCCTGTGGTTCCATGCACTCTCCTGCTTGAGCCTCAAACGTATTGCCGTGTGAGTTCCGGGCACGTTCCTCTTGAGCCTCACAGTAATGCCTGTGCGTTCTGTGTACCCTCCTGCTTGAGCCTCAAACATTAATCCTGTAGTTCCATGCCTCTCCTCTGCTTGAGCCTCAAACAGTATGCCTGTGAGTTCCGGGCTCTCTACTCTTGAGCCTCAAACAGTAATGCCTGTGGTTCTGTGCACTCTCCTGCTTGATCCTCAAACGTAATGCCTGTGAGCTCCGGGCTCTCTACTACTTGACCTCAAAAGTATGCCTGTGAGTTCTGTTCACTCTCCTGCTTGAGCCTCAAACAGAATACCTGTGAGTTCGGGGCTCTCTACTACTTGAGCCTCAAACAGTAATGCCTGTGAGTTCTGTGCACTTCCTGCTTGAGCCTCAAACAGTTAATGCCTGTAGTTCCATGCACTCTCCTGCTTGAGCCTCAAACAGTAATGCCTGTGAGTTCCGTGCACGTTCCTGCTTGAGCCTCAAACAGTAATGCCTGTGCGTTCTGTGTACCCTCCTGCTTGAGCCTCAAACATTAATGCCTGTGAGTTCATGCACTCTCCTGCTTGAGCCTCAAACAGTAATGCCTGTGAGTTCCGGGCTCTCTACACTTGAGCCTCAAACAGTAATGCCTGTGAGTTCTTGCCCTCTCCTGCTTGATCCTCAAACAGTAATGCCTGTGAGCTCCGCTCTCTCTACTTGAGCCTCAAACAGAATGCCTGTGAGTTCTGTTCACTCTCCTGCTTGACCTCAAACAGAAATACCTGTGAGTTCGGGCTCTCTACTACTTGACCCTCAAACAGTAATGCCTGTGAGTTCTGTGCACTCTCCTGCTTGAGCCTCAAACAGTAATCCTGTGATTCCGGCACCTCCTGCTTGAGCCTCAAACAGAATGCCTGTGAGTTCCGTGCACTCTCCTGCTTGAGCCTCAAACAGTAATGCCTGTGCTTCCGTGCACTCCCTGCTTGAGCCTCAAACGTAATGCCTGTGAGTTCCAGGCACTTCCTGCTTGAGCCTCAAATAGTATTGCAGTGAGTTCCGTGCACTCTTTCTGCTTGAGCCTCAAACAGTAATGCCTGTGAGTTTCGTGCACTCTCCTGCTTGATCCTCAAACAGTATGCCTGTGGCTTCTATGCACTTTCCTGCTTGAGCCTGAAACAGTAATGCCTGTGAGTTCCGTGCACGTCCTGCTTGAGCCTCAAACAGTAATGCCTGTGCGTTCTGTGCACCCTCCTGCTTGAGCCTCAACCAGTAATGCCTGTGAGTTCCATGCACTCTACTGCTTGAGCCTCAAACAGTAATGCCTGTGGAGTTCCATGCACGTTCCGCTTGAGCCTCAAACAGTAATGCCTGTGCGTTCTGTGTACCCTCCGCTTGAGCCTCAAACATAATGTCTGTGAGTTCCAGGCACTCTCCTGCTTGAGCCTCAAACAGTAAGCCTGTGAGTTCCGGTCTCCTACTACTTGAGCCTCAAACAGTATGCCTGTGAGTTCTGTGCACTCTCCTGCTTGATCCTCAAACAGTAATGCCTGTGAGCTCCGGGCCTCTCTACTACTGAGCCTCAAACAGTAATGCCTGTGAGTTGTTCTGTTCACTCTCCTGCTTGAGCCTCAAACAGAAATACCTGTGAGTTCGGGGCTCTCTACTACTGAGCCTCAAACAGTAATGCCTGTGAGTTCTGTGCACTCTCCTGCTTGAGCCTCAAACAGTAATGCCTGTGAGTTTCCGTGCACTCTCCCTGCTTGAGCCTCAAACAGTAATGCCTGTGAGTTTCCGTCACTCTCCTGCTTGACCTCAAACAGTAATGCCTGTGAGTTCCAGGCACTTTCCTGCTTGAGCCTCAAATAGTATTGCCTGTGAGTTCCGCACTCTTCTGCTTGAGCCTCAAACATTAATGCCTGTGAGTTTCTGTGCACTCTCCTGCTTGATCCTCAAACAGTAATGCCTGTGGTTCTATCACTTTCCTGCTTGAGCCTGAAACAGTAATGCGCTGTGTTTCCGTGCACGTTCCTGCTTGACCTCAAACAGTAATGCCTGTGCGTTCTGTGCACCCTCCTGCTTGAGCCTCAAACAGTTAATGCCTGTGAGTTCCATGCACTCTCCTGCTTGAGCCTCAAACAGTAATGCCTGTGAGTTCCGTGCACGTTCCTGCTTGAGCCTCAAACAGTAATGCCTGTGCGTTCTGTGTACCCTCCTGCTTGAGCCTCAAACATTAATGCCTGTGAGTTCCATGCACTCTCCTGCTTGAGCCTCAAACAGTAATGCCTGTGAGTTCCGGGCTCTCTACTACTTGAGCCTCAAACAGTAATGCCTGTGAGTTCTGTGCACTCTCCTGCTTGATCCCAAACAGTATGCCTGTGAGCTCCGGGCTCTCTACTACTTGAGCCTCAAACAGTAATGCCTGTGAGTTCTGTTCACTCTCCTGCTTGAGCCTCAAACAAATACCTGTGAGTTCGGGGCTCTCTACTACTTGAGCCTCAAACAGAATGCCTGTGAGTTCTGTGCACTCTCCTGCTTGAGCCTCAACAGTAATGCCTGTGAGTTCCGTGCACTCTCCTGCTTGAGCCTCAAACAGTAATGCCTGTGTTCCGTGCACTCTCCTGCTGATCCAACAGTAGCCTGTGAGTTCTGTGCACTCTCCTCTGTTGAGCCTCAAACAGCAATCCTGTGAGTTCCGTGCACTCTCATGCTTGAGCCTCAAACAGTATATGTGAGTTCTGTGCACTTTCCTTCTTGATCAAAAAGAGAGAGACAAAATTCCCACTAAAAGACACTTGTGAATGGCACTCTACCTGTGATTCCCATAATAAATATACTCTAAATTTGTAGATTTGCGGTAATATTTAATATAACACTCTTAGTAAGTCAACCACAATTCTGTTCACTCATTTACACAACATAAATCAATGTGCAAAAGTGCTGTATGAATAATAAATAATTCACACATGTTAAAACTGTAGAGTAGTTAAATGCAGCATTTGGAACACTAATAGCAGCAGTTCACATCCCAAAACAGTCTCACTGAATCCCAAGTCACGCACCACAACAGCCCCCCTGCACTTGGAAACTGAGATGTCCCAACTCCTCCAGTATACAAAGTTCCATAGGCTAATCCACAAGTTGCTATAAGTACATAGGCTCCATGTCACAGTGAGTTATCCCAAGTTTAAGTAGACTGTACAAAAAGCGGAATACCCCCGCAATAATTTACCACTCTCACCCCCAGGATCATTTATTGTCCCATTCCGTCCAGCTCTGTACTAGCCGAGACGAATGGGTCTGGACTATTGAACAAAATTAGTATAAGTGGAACCAAGTAAAGAGGGAATATAGTAAAAAAAAAAAGGAATGTAAACAGAAGCAAAAAAAAGAAAGAACAAGGAGGGGAAAAAAGACCAGGTTTAAACAAGGGGCCCAAAGCCACAGGCACTGAAGTCTGCATATAAGGCACCAAAAATAGAACGTTTTATGAGGATAAATTGCCTCTAAAAATAAGTACCCCCATGGTTTAACAAAACATCATCATTATTCAACATAGAAAAGAAACCACCCACATAAAGTAAAACAATAAAATCACTGCGCAGTGAACCCCCTAAAAAGAATGTGGCCTGACCAGTTCAAAGCTGTGGCACAAAAATATGTATGATGGAGACCACAGCGGTAAGATGGAATCCAATGTTTGTGTATCCTCACATATATAGGCATGAGCGTACAACAGTGACAGGCTTATGTGGAAGAATAACAAGTGTAGCTTGTAAGTAGATCAGTTCCACACTCATATAGTCAGGTGTACCGGGCCAAGAACAAACACAAGCGGCTCACTGAGGTACATATATAGGCTGATCATTCATATAACACACAAAAAATGGATGTCTCACCCAAAGGATGGTGAATTGCCACAGCGGCCACAGTCCATATTGCCAGGTCCGTCCTGCTTTCTGGCGTGCAGACAAGTCACGAACTGTCTGACTATTGAACACTGCTGCCAAGATACACCTCCATCCAGATCCCACTTGCACCGTGGATCGGATTGGAGGTGCATCTTGGTTTTGCAGCGTGATCCAGATTGGCAGCAGTGTTCAATAGTCCGGACCCATTGGTCTTATGGGAGTGGCTAGTACGGACATCGTACTGGACGGACAGAGCTTAATGAACGTTCGATCGTAGAATACCGTGTGGTATAACTACCGCAATGGTATTCTATGTGACGTAAATATTTTAGACGGCTTTCTCCATGACTCCCAACCAACACTTAAAGTCCAGTAAAAATCCTGCTTAATTTGACTGACTGGCTATTTAAAGGCTAAATAGACAAATGCGTTTATATGTATATGATCTATGTTTTGCTGTTGACTAAGATATAAGACAGGGCAATTTTTACCTCTGTTTTTTCTATATTACTGGTATTGGTTTTTTGGTGATTGAAGCACCTCCCTGTTCACGTATGTAATATTTAATATTTACCAATTGTGAGTCTTTAGTGCCTTGTGAACATCCTTTGATGTGTAAAAAAAAAGGTAAGACTTCTGTTTGTACTCCTGTTACAACCCCTATACAAGTCCTGTTTCATGCTGGAGTAGCAAAAACTTATCTAAAGGGAATTTGTATTGAGAGTGCTGCACTTTTAAACATTTGGAAATAGTGCAGCCATTTGTTGCTCATTTATTTAAAACATAATTAGTGTAAAGCATAGAGGTTTCTGTCCTATTATATCAAGTTCCAATTACAAAACACCCAGTAACTGTTTAAAATTCAGTCTACATGAAAGGGTAAAGTAAATCATAACTCCCATGGTAAATGACCCCAGGTGCATTGGCAATCTTATATGCTGAGAGCGGTGTGAGGTGCATCGCAATGTGCCAAAACTATATCAGCACTTTTAACCCAGCCATTAGCTAGTGCTAAAAAGTGCCAAAATAGAGTGTTGCTATAATGAGATGACAAACAAGAAAATCTCAATGCCACACAATGGAATTAATTCAAATCTTGTTATTTTTTCCAAACGTTTTTATAGAAATTCTCACCTTCACTTCAATTATTTTAACAGATCTTTTTCAATCTTGCTTAAAGCTTTACTTTTCATTTATTAATAATGAAGTAAGAAACAAAATAATAGCAAATGTTTTTTCCTGCTTATAATCACACAGTGACTACTGTTTAATAGGATCCAAGCTATGTATACCATCTCCTGAATCCACCTAATCTTTTCAGCTCTGAATGATATGATTTTCTTGGTATAAATCGTAAACATTTAATTAACACTGCACATGGATTCAAACAACAGGAGAAGCATGTTAAAATACTCATATTTAATGTGCATTTGGAAAACTGATTCTACTGTATGTCCTTTATTTTTCTTTTTTTTTTTTAAAAAATCATTGAAACTCCGTTTTACTGCTTGAAGGTACATTACAATTTTTAGTATTTATTGTTTGAACAGTGATTTCATAACAAAAATTAAACCTAAAACCCAAGTTGTCAATATCTCTAGTACAACAAAATTCAACCAAACATATTCATAGGTATATTATAATATTAAATGCAAATTAACTCTTTCAATACCAGCAGAATTTTCCAATTTTTTTGCGTTTAGTGCCAGAGGAATTTTCAGAGTTAGTCCTCAATCGGTATACATTTTCCAACAGGAAATCCCTGACTAAAAAGGGAATATTATGTATCCTTTCTTTTCAGCTTAAAGTATACTTTAGTAATTTATCTTTTATATCCAAAACAGCCAAATCTTCAGAAAAGCCACAACATTAAGTTTTTGCTAAATTTTGGTAAATTTAAAGGGCATGTCCACCCTTTTTGAAAACTTAAGGCATTCTGCCCCAGTCCCACCACATTAATATTATGTGTTAGAAAGTCCCCTGATCCTTACTTACCTTCCCTCTTTCCTCCGCTGAAATGTCCCGGCCCTCTGCTTGCATGAATCGCAAGCAAGGGGTGGGACCGCAGCCGTGTCCGTGATTGGCTGAGAGGCAGCCAATCACGGTCGCGGCTGCTGGGAGTTCTGAACAGCGGAGGAGAGAGGGAAGGTAAGTAAAGTTTGGGGGACTTTTTTGCAATAATATTAATGCGGTTGGGGCTGGGGGAGCATGCCCTACCGCATACCTTGATGAGGTTGAGGCAGACTCAGGCACGCATGAGTCACACACTGCTTCTACACAGCAGTTTCCTGGACTTTGGAGGAGCACAGCAGGGGACCCATTTTGAGCAGAAATGTAAGGTAGGCTTGTTTTAAACTTCTTAATGTGGCCAGTAAGGGGTTAAATTTTAGTTTTGGGGGTGGACTGCCCTTTAAAGATTTTTTGAATTTTATTTGTAGAAAACATACATTTACAAATCTTGTTTCTAAAGCTCTGGCTCTTCTGGGTACAACGGTACCAGACATACTGTATGTATAACACTTTTCCTGTCCAGGAGACGACTCCAAAAATAAAACAGCAACTATAATTTACACCAAATTAAAATGTATAAGCCCTTTTGAAGTTAAATGACAACTATACTGGATAAAAAGAAACAAAGCTGTCATGTGTGTGTTGTTGCCTCCAGTATTTGTTTTCTCTCTCATTACCAACACCTCCTTAATCAGACCTGACTATCTGTATAGTAACTGGCATGCTCAGTAATCACTATCGCCAGCATTCAGAGAGGAGGAATTCCCCACTATGCAATTTACACATAGATAATTATCTTGACCTCTCTGTCACCCTTCAAATTGTTACAGCAAACTGTAACTTGCTACGCAGAGTTTATGCTCTTCATTGACATCTGAGTGGATATTTAAAAAAATAGGGGACAAATAATCAAAAAAAGGTATGGCGGCGGTTAAGGAAAAATGTTGTTTCAATATGGTAAATTCACTAAAAAATTCACAGTATAGATTCCTTTTAATGTAGGAAAACCTCGAAATTCACTAACATTGTGGTTATGTCAATATGCAGATACCCAGACACAGCTGTGTATCTGCATTTTACATCAAATTGGCAAGGTTTTTTTTCACATGTTTTCCTTTCTTTTATAAAAAAAATCAAATGAGAATTTTCACACTGTTGCAGAACCAACACAAATGTGAAAGCCTAACCTGTTCTGAATGAATCCGTATGTATCATGTATGGACATGCATACAGATATACTACTCCAAAAGGTACCAATGCACTTACTAGAAAAAAGTGCACTTCAACTTTTTAAACTTTTATCATTCTTTTATACGTAAATTGCAGAATTTTGGAAGTTTCTCCCTTTTGGAGATTTTCTGAAAATATGAAGGAAAAAGATGCTAAAAAATTAGAAATCCTACCAAAACTCAATTGAAAAGTATATCCCTGATAAAATATTGAACCACATGCATGGGTGCAGAAAAACCGTGAACGCAAATAGACCAAATGGACCAAAAGCATAACTAATTGTATGGAACCTATTAATTTTTTTCAGACTAAACATCAATCTTGCAAACAACGATAATTAGAACGTTTGACAATATGCTATAAAAACTGCGCGGGTCCCACACCAGCAAAGAGGAAGAGTAAAAAAAGCCCCCTCCCCCAAAGTATAACACTAATAACAATAATAGCTGGATAAAAGTCACCAAAGGAATTTTAATAATAAAATCCAATCCAATAATGTAGGAATGTTCTAATAAATAACAGTGTATAAAACACTGCAAATAACCCCAACAAACTATAATAATATAGCTTACCAAGAGAACAACAGTGGAGCACTCTTGGGACTTTTTCAACAGATCAAACAATTTATTTCACAATCGACGCGTTTTGGCTCACCCAGCAGCCATCCTCAGGATGGCTGCTGTGTTAGCCGAAATGCGTAGATTGTGAAATAAATTGTTTGATCTGTTGAAAAAGTCCCACAAGTGCTCCACCGTTTGTTCTCCTGGGTCTTGTTTAACGTTTATTAACTGCAAAAGTGCAACAAGGTGCAGGCGACATTTCGGTCTGTGTTCTAAGACCTTTCTCAAGGTCTTAGAAACAGCCCGACGTCGCCTGCACCTTGTTGCACTTTTGCATGTTAATAACTGTTGAACAAGACCCAGGAGAACAAACTGTGGAGCACTTGTGGGACATTTTCAACAGATCAAACAATTTATTTCACAATCAACGAGTTTCGGCTAACACAAGCACCGTCCTCAAATCCTGAGTGTGCTGACATAATTTTTTTTTTTGTATCTTCATCATACAGCCGCACCTGGCACTAACCACGGCTTGAAGATATATATATTATAATCCAACTACATTGTGCTACCATTCTTTAATTCATTAATGCAAAATGCAAAATTCTGGTACAGTTCTTTGTAGTAATGTTCAGTTTTAGCAGAATTTCTAAAAAGGCAACAAATAAGGTCAGTACATAGATAATGTCCTGATACTTTTTGTTTACTTATAAAAACCTGTATTTGTTTTGTAAATTATTTTGAAACATTCACAAATACTAAAAACTAATAACTAAAATACGGTACTATCAAGAACTGTGAGATTGGTGTGCCAACATTTTTTTGTAGGTAGGGTAATAGGTCCCTTTAATACAATATTATTTTTCAAGGAAATATTATTTTTTATTCAAACATAGACTGTAAAGTGCTGCTAAGAAACCTTTGTTAAACCAACTTTCTATGCATCGTAATTGTTTTCAGTTTGATTCACAGCACTGTTCTGATTATACCCAATAGGAGCTGCCATTTTCATCTGAACTGTATACATCTACCTTTCAAATGGACAGAAGATGTAAGCATAGAATAGGTCTGCTGTTTTCTTTTTTATACCCCGCTTTTAAATGTGATACAGACCATTTTTGAGATAAATGCTTTTAAATACGCATATATTCTATATATGAATATCTACAATAAAACAGGGGCTCTTGGAAAAATGTCTTTAGAAATATTTCATTGATAAACTGGACTGGTTTTACACTACTGATTTCAGCTAAATAAAATAGTTCTGGTGTTAACTAAGGTGAAATAGTTACAATGACATCTGATAAATTCCAGTAGTGGCAGGATGAACACATTAAATAGTCATTTAAAACTTTTCATGAGACATTGGGTAAAGTTGTTTAAAATGTTTAGCAACATGTAAAAGAAACACGACATTGAACCATGGCATATTAATCTGCTAAAAAGATCTACTTGGACCCCAAACCTGGAACTAGAGATGACCGAACTATATAAAGTTCGGTCCATTTTCGAACTTTCGAACTTCAGGAAGTCGAAAATTCGAATTCGGACCTATTCAAGTCAATGGAGTTGTGACAGTTCGAAAAATCTGAGTGATTACAGCTAAACTAACAATAAACTAATAAACTTAGTAACTAACAATAAACTAATAAACTATGGTAACTTACTGTAAATGGCGTGGGCACCTGGGAAATGGTCTGGGGAACATCACTAGCTCCGAAACTTGTTACAACACACTTCTTAAAGTCAGACGGCTACATTCGACGATAATCGAGCGAATGATCCTTCCTGTTAGCAAATGGGCCTCCTAAGCGTAGCGAACGAAGGGTTGGATAGTGGTTAAAGGCACCGCCTTTGACACGGAAGACCAGGGTTCAAATCCTGGCTAGGGGCAGCTATATAAATGTTTGGATTTTTATAATACCCTAGTATATATTACCATATAATACCTAGTAATATAAAACCTATAATACCCTAGTAATATAATATTGTTATTATATTACTAGGTTATCAATGGTTATTATATTACATGTTATTTATGGTTATTATATTACTAGGTTATTATATGTTATTATTACTAGTTATTATATACTAGGTATTATAATATAATAACCATAATAACCAGTAATATAATAACCAATTACCCTAGTAATATAATATGTTATATACTAGGTTATCATATGGTATTATATATACATATAATATAATAACTATATAATACCCAGTAATCTAATATTGTTATTATTTACTAGGTTATCATATGGTTATTTATATGGGTTATTATTACTAGGTTATTATATGGTTATTATATTACTAGGTTTTATTATATTACTAGGGTATTATAATATATAACCATATAACCGGTATATAATTACCATATGATAACCTAGTAATATCAACTATTAGATTACTAGGGTATTATATGGTTATAATATTACTAGGTTATTTATGGTTATTATATTACTAGAGTATTATATAATCCAAAATCTCTAAAGCTGGTCCCCCATGTCAAGGCAGTGCCTTTAACCACACCACTATCCAGCCACTACATTATACAGTAATAATTACTAGGTTCATATGGTTATATATGGTTATTATATTACTATATAATCTAGTAAATATCAACCACATAATGTAGTGGCTTGATAATGTAGTGGTTAAAGGCACCACCTTTGACATGGAAGACCAGGGTTTAAACCCTGGCTTGGGGCGCTACAAATTTTGGATTATATAATACCCTAGTAATATAATAACCATAATAACCTAGTAATATATATAAATAATAATAGCCTAGCATATAATATTATATTACTAGGTTATCATATGTTATTATATTACTAAGGTTATATTATAATACCCTAGTAAATAATCCATAATAACCTAGTAATATAATAACCATAAATACCTAGTAATATAATAACCATGATAACCTAGTAATATAATAACATATTAGATTACTAGGTTATTATATTACTAGGGTATTATAATAATCCAAACATTATAATAATCCAAACATAATCCAGGATTCAAACACCCTTGTCTCCCATGTCAAAGACAGTGCCTTTAACCACTACACTATTTAGCCAGTACGTTACACTACACTACATTCTAGACTTATGAACGGCCCGTAAATTCGATAATTATCGTAAATTCAATATTATCGAATCTACGATCGAAAGTCCGGAAACATCGAAAGTCCAAAATTCCGGGTCCAGATAGTTGTCAGAAGTCCGAGTCTGTTCGTACTCATGAATTTCTGCTCGAACTCAGGCTCGAGTTCGAGTTCTAGTCAATCCCTACCTGGAACCAACCTTACTTTGGACACTATAATTAACTACTTCAATTTTCTCACCTCAAATAGAAATACTCTAAAAGAAACTCCAAACCCTCTTACAAAAGGACGACAGATTACAAGAGACATTCCGAGATCCCCCTCTCTTAGATTGACAACCACCCAATTTAAATAACTGCTTGTAAGAAGTTCCCTAATAAGCCCCACACAAACTGGAAACTTTTCCTGGTTGCAGAAAAGTGTGAAACCTCCAAGTACACTTCACACCGAAGACAGGATACCAATGCCAGGTTCGCAATATTGATTTGAAATAAAGGAACTTTCTCCGCAAATCATTAAATGTGGTATACCTTATTTTATGTTCTAGGTGCCCCTCAGGACTAATGAGGAGAACACTGGACAGACCCTGAGGCAAAGAATGAACTCATAATTCACAATCAATAACAAAAAAGAGATGTCCCTGTGGGTGCCAATTCCTGCAGCCAAGGGCACAGACCGAAAATCTAAAAGTCATGGGGTTCAAGGAAATTTTAAATCCCAAAAGGAGAGGATAGAATGGATACAAAATTTTGGAACAGTGGACTTAGCAAAGATCTAAACTATACTCTTACCTGTAGAAAACTTGCTGGAAAGGTTGCTCTTAAGGCTGTACAAGCTCTTTATGAGCTTGCACATGTGCAAATGAGGTGGTTTTTGGGCAAAAAATGAGGTGGATATGCAATTTAAGCTAAGAAGAGGATTGTATTGATTCTCTTAATGTGTATGTATGTTGTTTGCACCTTTAAACACCTAGTTCTAAAAAAGCACAAACATGACAACCTTGAAAATGAAAGTATTGTTTTCAAGATCTTCTAGAAAACATATTGTGATATATCCAGCATTGACTTCTAAGGAAAATTCCAGGTGGAAATCAATACTGTATTGTCCCAAAACCTTTAATCACTGGAAACTGTTTTGTGGAAGGTTTTGTGAAATTTTCATCTAATACAAGCTCCTCATTATACAACCAAGCAGCTTTACACAATTAAAACCATAATTTGTATGCCATGAATTCATGAATTTCATGCTTTCCGTTTTGAAATTTTAAGCAGCTAGCATATTGCAATTCAATACCCTTTAAAGCAGCACATTTTACTGCTTATTCAGTTATATCGGACCCTATACGGATGTTTAAAGACAAATCTTTTCCAGAACGCCTTACTACTTCCATTTGGACTGTGTTCAAAAAAGATTTAATGTTTCAGTCTAGTTGACGAGATTAATGGGCCAAAAGTAGCAGCACATTACATTAACCTGTGTTTAATCACATTATTCTTAGTTCTTTGAGAACAAGTGTTTATGTTAGGTACATTGTACAACAAATACATAAGGATACACAGCCCTCCCTGCTTATAAATTATATGTCTAATAGATCGGAACCCCATTCTGTATCAAACACTATTTCCTTCTCTAGAGGTTCATTGCAGCTTTGCAATTCCTTTACTATATTTATCCTAAGAGTCACATAGGGATTCATAAAAAAAGGTGTAGGCGTAGTAACAGATAAACAAATCACATACAGTAAATTAGAAAGATACAAAAACTCATTAGTTTGTCTAAAAGAGCAATTTTAATATTTTAACACACACACAACATAATAATAACAATATATAACTGGTCAACAATTTAATAAACGGTCAATAATTTCCACCAATAATCTGTGGCAAATTAAACTCAATAAAAGAAATCATTCTTGATTAACACCCATATTTTTTCACCTTACATGTTCTTATGTAGAAGGGAAAAATAGAGAAAAGAAAGATTGTACATTTTACATCTTTTGGGATTAATATGTGAATCAGGTGACCTGCTCTAATGTTGATCAGTTACACTTGCAAATGTAATAAACCAGACAACTCCAAGAGGGCATGGTTTAGTGACGAAATATAAAGCATTACAAGCACACACAGGATCCCAGTGCACATTCACCCCAGAGGTACAGATTCTCCAAATCCAAATCTCAAGGGATACATTTATATATGCAACATTGTTCTATATGTAAATGTTTTTTTAAAGTGAACTACAGTATATATCATCACAACATTCCAATGCAATTCTCCCCTTTCCCATTAATGATTAAACACATTTTTTTTTAAAATCCTAAAATAATTTGAAGAGCAATACAAAATAGACAAGACAAGTACATGAGGTTGCAAGTTCAATTCCCCAGACTTTTTACTGAATGTTAATTATTCAGTTTCTTACATCCAGGTAGTTAAGAAATGCACGCAAACATTAGTTTTTTGTATAAAAAGCAAAGTATTAATAATTGCATTGAGGAGCATTGAATGTGTTAGGGGGGAAAAAGTGAAATCCATGTTCTGTGTTAGAGAGAGAGAGAGAGTTTCTGTGCTGTTATGCGATTGTCTGTTGAGCACTACAGAGCATGTGAAGTGTACTGTGTAATGTACTGTGTATACAGGAGCTGACCCCTTGTACCCACAGGTTAGTTTCATTAATCACCTAGAAGCCACAGCAACTAAAGATGAGACACAGCTAGTTTGTATGTTTTGTGAATGTGCTATTCCTATTGGGACAATGTTGTCTGGAAACTTGTTCCCCATTATACCATTTCTAAACGTATGGCTCTAATGTTCTACTGCTTTATCTACTTTTAAGTATATCAGGGCCTGCATGTTAAGCTTTACCATTGGAGCCCTACTGTATATACCAGAGACTGTAAAGTCATTGATACAGGTAACCACACCTGTCTACTTGCCTAATCAGCCACTACAGAATGTGGTTCCACACAATGGAATGGTTCAGGTAAGGGAAATTTAGAAGTTTAATACAGTATGTATTATTTTTTATTATTTTTTAATTGACACTGATTTTCTGTGTATTTTTGACAAATTATTTCTGTATGGGCCCTATTAGCTGACTAAAAGCCCTTACAGTGTTCTTTAAAGGGCAAGCCAGCCCATCCTCAATGAAACTTATCTACAGGCAAATCACTCCCCCACAACCTAAACTGTAATAGTTTAAATCTGAAATATATAAGATGAACCTGAAATCCTGCACAATTTCCTGTTGCCCCTGTTTCCTCTTCCTGGTTCTCCAGTTAGTAACTATCAGTATGGATTTGACCATTGACATCACAGCCAATGAATGAATGCTAATCCACTAGCTGCCTCATCTCGCATGCTCAGGCTCAGTACTGGCCACTAAATTGCTCAGTTTCCATGAGGTATCCAGAAGCATAGCAGGCTACAGTAATGATTCAGAGGGCAAAGTATGATATATCAACATATTGAGAGGCCATTCTTCTCAAAGATGTCATTTGATGTGTAGTTGTCCTTTAAATTAACACTTGAATGCATCTCTAGGATAAAACTTGCAAAACATTATATTACCTGCAAAGGTTTAGCAAATAAAACTCCTAAACACCTGATTGTAGCCAACTAGCCATGTGAGCAATCTCTGTCAACTCTAATTTTTCCTTCATCAAAAAATATGACATAATTGAGAATATTAAAAAATCAATAGGTGTAATTTAGCTAATTATAACCAACTTTCCGTACACATATACAATGTTTCATGGACTAAATTCTTTTCCTTCCTCGGTATATGCTGGTTATATTTAGTAAATGACATTTATTGACTTTTTTGCGTGCTCTCTTTATTTCTATGTTTCACATCTTGTGTATTTTCCATTTCCCATCAAGCAGGAACAGAGGAGACGCACCTTTGATTTTTTTCTGGCGCAATCTGCGTCACATTGTTGTTTTGGATAATTCCTGCCTTTCCAAGCATTAAGTCTTAAGTGGACATATCTGCCCCTGGGGACAAGGTAAGAGCGAGGGTAAGGTGATATCGCTCAAAGCTACTATGAAGCCTGTATCACAGACAGAATATACAGGTGTCCCTTGCCAGTAGGCACATACTGTATTGAGAGAACTTTCAAGGATATTCAATAAAGTTTTATATCGTTTAAAATGGTGCTAAATTTGCCCCAGCCAATCAGATCTTATTTAACATTTAAAAGCTAACATCTGATTTGAATCTCCCTGTTTGTGTCTGATGACTTTAATCTCATTAAAACTTAATATGTATAATGTTTAAAATGTAATGAACAACAGATTTTAACTTCCAGCCAAATGGAAATTAGATTTTTCAGTTAAATATAAGTATGATTGACATTCTCATGCACAGATATGTTTGCATTTAAAGGCAGGTCCACCCCCCCCAACTATATTCATAATCTTGTTAAGCACTTCCAAAATCTTGAGATCATTTTACTTGTACCTGTGGCCCCTGGAGTGATTATTCAATGTATTCCACTTGATCTCCACTTACTGGTTTTTGCCTCCTCTTCAAGTCCAGTGAACTCTTTAAGAGCCACACCTGCAGAGGAGGAACACCAGTATATTGTGATTGATGGCTGTTACAAGGAAGTATGGGAGTATCACATGGATGGGATTGGTGGCTATTGGGAAGAGTACAGCCCTTCAGGGACCACAAGACAAAGGTGAGTGATCTGGTGGACATGCCTTTTATAGTACTCTATTCTACTCATTCTCAATATTAACAACAGAAAAAATAGACCAAGGTCCTTGTTTATCCTCGCGTGATGCGCAAATGTAAGCGGTTGAACTCTCACTAACTGATATTGAATAGGTTAGTGCAAGTTAACTCGCGAGTTTCAGAAAAGATACCCCCGCTCAACTGGCACAATGTATTTAATAACAGAGTCTGCGCTACTTTAAGCAATACTATTCATCACCTGCTCTTAACTGGCACAATGTATTTAATAACAGAGTCTGCGCTACTTTAAGCAATCCTATTCATCACCTGCTTAACTGGCACAATGTATTTAATAACAGAGTCTGCGCTACTTTAAGCAATCCTATTCATCACCTGCTAATGGCTGGAGTTAAAATAGTACTTGGTGCAAATCCAATTAAAATACCGGAAGCAACTATTGCGATTGCTGTAAATGAGGCCCCAATCTCTTCAAAGGATATTTTACAGTATTTCATTTGACACGTTAGGGCCACATTAAGATTTCTGGTTTGCTTCATTAGTGAACATTTAATTAACTTTATGCTTAAAAATAGATTTCCTCAGTTTATTGTTTTCTGCTTCCCATATCATTTTATTTTAAATTCTAATCAGCAACTTTGTCAGTCGCCATTTTCTAGTTTCTTTTACGATATGGTCCTTAGCCAGGAAAGACATTTCATAACAAATATTGCTGACTATAGCATTATCACTTAAAAGCTTTATCTTGCTTGTCTTATTCCATTCATGTTCCATAAAGCTGTCTATACTCCCTGTTTCTATAGAATCATTTTTATTTGGAGTTTGTTATTGTCCATATTTTTTAAAATCTAGATGTATCTTATATTTTTAGACACAAAAAAAATTATTTTAAAAAATATTGAAACGCTTCCTTTTCATGGTGTTCATAAATGCCTTTTGATGATTTCTATAAAAACACATGGAAGGTGGTAATAATATACTGGAACCACAAAATATGCTGTACAATATGCTATACTAACAAATGAGAGGAAATCACTCACTCTAACAGATATTTGTATTTTTTTTGTGTGTTCTACTAGGAAAGGTTAATGGTTGATATTTTAAACCTAATCACACAAACACCAATACAGTATGTTTGGCAGCTTTCTTTCACCCATTAAAGTGATTCCCAGTGATTAACTTCAGTAAAAATCACAAGCATAGATCTTCCATCTGCATAATATTCAGTTGGTAGTTTTTATCAAGCTTTATTTTCTTTAAAAGAAGAAAATGATTACAAGGAATTTACGGAAAATTGTAAGTCGAATACTTTGCCAGTGTCGCATTCACAGTTTCTTAAACAGAGTTAATTAAAAACTTCCCATATTTTAAGAGAGAGAGTCTCGCATCACCACACTTACATAGTTAACACTGGTGGCTGCAGCACACCATTCCGTCGGGGGGCATGATACAACAGGTGAAGAGAGAGTGGAGATACAGGGACTGCATTTCACGAGCTTTGTACGATAAGGCTGGCAGAGAAGAGTCCCCACTTCCCGTGTAGAATATGAAAAAAAAACTGATGGTGATATTTAAAAAGATCGCCAGCAGGTCTTCAGAAGAAAAATGTAGTATTATGGGCACCTTTAGTCGCTGTAGAGTAAAGATGGGTACACACCATGAAAGAATAACTGAGAACCAACAATTCCATTAGAACTCATTAGAAGTCATCAGCTATAAAAACTCACCCACACGTATATAATATACACACACGGACAAAATATTGTTTGTGTGGGCCACGGATGCTATTGTCTCCTTTTTCTAAAGTATAGGCCACTGAGTGACCTAGGGTGAGGTCATGGCAGGGAGAGTTAGAACTGATTCAGATGGGAGGGGGATTACACGGTATTGATCCTAGAGAAAGCAGGGAGAGGTGATTTACTGAGGCAGAGTGGAAAAGTTTAAAGGAGGGGAAAGTCTATTAACCAAAAGGGATACACCCAGTGAGCGTAAGCATGATGCTCCCCTACATGAGATATCCAAATCTGGAATCGAACTAGAGCAAAGGTGTTCGTCTGAGGGTTTTCACATTCCTTTTAAAACAGTCCCAGGCAAGCTAACCTATAAGAATTGAAAATCAGTTCATGGCCACCCAAAAGGTGATATCTAAGAAGTTATTTAACTCCCTTCTCTTGTCTGCCCACCTCCTCTGCCTACTCCCTGTTTATTGGCTAATGTAATAGCCTTATTTTCATGGGGGAGGAAAAATGTCAGAAATGGTTTTCCTGCTTCACCTATCCTCCCCTACAGCTTACAACCTATACCACTGCACTGCCCTACCTCCCTGTTATTGGCTCACCCCCTCCATCTTAACCCTACCATTGCACTCTCTAAAATAGGAATCCAATCTTATGAAATGTGAATTTCTATAAGCTTACTTATTTATATTGCGGTGGTCGGGTGTAGAACCCCAGACCCCTCGTTCCTCCAGATAGCAAGATAGAACACTTCCAATAAGATTCAACAATATATATTCGGGACTTACCCGTGCTTCTTGGTGACCCAGGTGCAGAGTTGCCCCAGGTCCGTCGCTTGAGACCAATCCCACGGATACAACAAAGAAAGAACGGCACAGCATCCAACCGGAAAAGAACAGAGAACTCCGGATACAACATGAATGAATGAAATCACAGCTTTATTAACATACGCCTGACGCGCTTTCAGACTATGATTAAGGACCGGGAGGTCTAAAACGCGTCAGCGATTGTTAATAAAGCTGTGATTTCATTCATTCATGTTGTATCCGGAGTTCTCTTTGTTCTTTCCTGGTTGATGCAGGGCCCGTTTCTTCTTTTGTTGTATCCATTGCACTCTCTAGCTCCCTTCAATAGCTACTCCCCTCTGCTTACCCCCCTGACTTCACCGCTATTACAGAACAGGTACTCTATCTCTTCTATCCAGGACACGTGTCACTACCATGCCCCCTCGACCCATCCCCCTCTTATCTCTTCCTCCCTTTACATCTTCATTCATACCAGCCTAACCTCTCTCTCTTAACTTCCTCATTTAAACATGCTTGGTATCCCCTATACTTAAAAACCTTCCCTTGACCCATCTGCTCTCTCCCAGCTAACCCGCCTGTCTCCCTTCTCCCTTTTGCTTCCAACTGCTGTGAAAGACATGTCTATGCTGACCTGGTTCACCACCTCTCTAATAATCCTCTCTTTACCACCTCCCAGTCAGGCTCCCGCCCTAACCACTCCACAGAACTGCCCTCACTAAAGTGTCCATTGATCTACATAGTGCTTAAATCTAATGGGGTCACTAACTCTTTGCCTTATTCTTTTTTACCTGTGCTTTGATTGTGATACTGTTGATCACCCTCTACTTTTCATCACGCCTGGCCTCCTTTGGTATCCAGGACACTGTATGTTCTTGGATATCTTCTATCTCTCTGGTAGTGACCTTTTAATGTTTTCACTCTGAATTAGCTCCGTCCCTTGCCCCCTCCCTGTGGGGTATCGCAAGGCTCAGTACTTGTCCTCTCTTTGTCTCCACTTACATCTATGGCCTTTGACAACTCATGTAGCTCATTTGATTTTCAGAATCACCCTGTATCGATGATACCCAAATTTACATCTCTGCCCCAGACCTCCCTTTACTGACATCCCAGGTCCCCAATATGCCTGAGTGGCAGGGTCCTCTTTCCTCCTCTTGTATCATGGTATTGCTGTAGCAACTCATTACTCTGTGTACATATATTATGAATTACCTGTGTATGTAATATGTATACTGTATAATATGTATTACCCGCGTATGTAATGTATGACTATGTAATTGTAAAGCGCCATGGAAGATGTTGGAACGTATAAATCCATAATAATAATAATAATAATAGTACAAAAATGTATCTGACAATAGCAGGCCCATATGACTGTCTTCCTCCCTATGAGAGATTTGAGGGTGTCCTCCTCTGCTGTTTGTGCGAGAAGAGTTGGAAAATTTTAGAATGATGCACCACCTTGTCATATACCCAAGGGCACTTCTGTTAATGATGACATTGGCGGGAGTTTGGTAAGGTTTTTCATATTCATCTTTTGATGTGTGGTGCAGGAGATTGAGGGCAAGGTGCTTTGATGGCAAAACATATATTGAAGCAGTTTGTAAACAAGTGCTTGGCCCAAGAGATGCTCAATCTTGTGCTCCTAATTGGAAGTTTCAGTTCCTGTCTAGAATGGGTAGTTAATTCTAGAGTCAGGTTCTGACACCATTCATTACCTTTAGCGATTTCTATTATGTTTTAAGTGATTCACAGAGTTTGAGCTCATTTCACAGGTTCCGTTGGGCCTAAAAAAACACGGAAACCCCCCACACTTTGTGTAATTTTTGGGACTGTCAATAGATTCCATGGACCATAGAGTGTAGATTGCCTTTGATAAATTAAAAGAACTGCTGGTTATAGAGGCATGCTAGGGTCCGGGGCTGTTTTAACAAGGCTCCTGAGGCAAGTGCCAGGGCCCGGTTGGCAGAAGGGCTAGTTGGGAGCCATCCGGGTCCCAGTGGATGTATAACCAATTTCAGCATATTTCCGCATTACCTTTAAAATATTCCGGAGGGGGCCTGGGACCGGTCTTTCCAATAAGGACACAGCAGCCAGTTAGCACTCAGAAGGTGTAGGCGGCACTGCGCAAGTGCATCAAGACTCTGCATGGTCATGTGATGCGTAAGTTCCCCCCCTGCCTCAGCTGGATCTGATGTTCAGAGCAGGTGCAGCCTGCGCAGGAGCAGAAGCGGAATTGCAAGAACCAATAACCTTCCAATCCCCATGTGCCTAATCTTAAGATTGACAAGCCACAGATGACTGAGTCCTCTATCCTCCTGACACACAGTACCTACCTAGGTGTACTGTATAAACTTTTAAAAACTTGTGTGCCAATGGGGTGGTGGTATTATGCTGTGTGGTGCCAAGGGACCAACACATCTCCCTGGCACCACCCGCACACACCCTGGCCCACCAGCATACCACCAGGATGTGCCGGGGTGATGATCCCCCCTGGCACCACAGCACGTCCCCCCTGCACACCACCATTACAAATACTCACCAACCCCCTTACAACACCACCAGTATACTCCCTGTACCATCAGCACACACCCACCCTGGCACCACCAGCACATCCTGGTGGTGCCAGGGGAATGTGCTGCTGGTGCCAGGGGGATGTGCTGTGGTGCCGAGGGATCTTTACCACCAGAATATCCTGGGTGTTCTGGTGGTGCCAGGGTGTGGTGCTGGTGGTGCCAGTGGGGGATGAATCCCTTCTGGTCCCACCAGCACATTCCCCGTGGCCCCACATCACATCCTGTGGTGCGGGAATGCGGTGGTGCCAGGGGGATTTCTGTGGTGCCAGGGGATCACAACCACCGGCACATCCTTGTGGTGTGCTGGTGGTGCCAGGGGGTGTGAGGGTGGGGCCAGGGAGATGTGCTGGTGGTAATGTGTAATCTGACTTTTTGCTGAGCCTACCGGCG
>JAACNH010005098.1:0-21534 GCA_019447015.1 Hymenochirus boettgeri | reverse complement strand
TAGTGATCCACGGTAGAGATAGCCTAGTTATTCCGGACCATTAAAATATGGCCGTCTAGTGATCCACTGTAAGATATGCCTAGTTATTTCCGACCATTAAAATATGGCCGTCTAGTGATCCACGGTAGAGATACCCTAGTTATTCCTGACCATTAAAATATGGCCGTCTAGTGATCCACGGTAGTAGAAGTAACCCTAGTTATTCCTGACCATTAAAATATGGGTCTAGTGATCCACGGTGGTAGAGATACCCTAGTTATTCCTGACCATTAAAATATGGCCGTCTAGTGATCCACTGTAGAGATATGCCTAGTTATTCCTGACCATTAAAATATGGCCGTCTAGTGATCCACGTAGTAGAGATACCCTAGTTATTCCTGACCATTAAAATATGGCCGTTAGTGATCCACGGTAGAGATATGCCTAGTTATTCCTGACCATTAAAATATGGCCTCTAGTGATTCACAGGAGAGATATCCCTAGTTTTCCTGACCATTAAAATAGTTCTGCCTAGTGATCCACGGAGAGATATCCCTAGTTATTCCTGACTCGTAAAATAGTTGCCTAGTGATCCACAGGAAATATATCCCTAGTTATCCTCTGACCAGTTAAACAGGCTGCCTAGTGATCCACGGAGAGAGATCCTAGTTTATTCTGATTAGTAAAATATAGCCGCTAGTGATCATGGAGAGAAGAGTATCCATAGTTATCCTAAACAGTTAAAATATGGCCGCTTAGTGATCATGGAAGAGTTATCCCTAGTTATTCTGAACATTAAAATATGGCTGCTAGTGATCATGGAAGAGATATCCCTAGTTATTCCCAAACAGTAAAATATGGCCGCCTAGTGATTATGGAAGAGATATCCCTAGTTATTCCCAAACCGTAAAATATGGCCGCCTAGTGATCATGGAAGAGATATATCCCCGTTATTCCCAAACAGTAAAATATAGCGCCTAGTGACAAGGAAGGATATCCCTAGTTATCCCAAACAGTTAAATATGGAACCTAGGGATCATGAAGGAAATATCCCTAGTTATTCCCAAACAGTAATATGGTCGCCTAATGATCATGGAGGAGATATCCCTAGTTATTCCCAAACAGTAAAATATGGATGCCTAGTGATCATGGAAGAGATATCCCTAGTATTCCCAAACAGTAAAATATGGGCGCTAGTGATCACGGAAGAGATATCCCTAGTTATTCCCAAACAGTAAAATATGGGCGCCTAGTGATCACGGAAGAGAATATCCCTAGTTATTCCCAAACAGTAAAATATGGCTGCCTAGTGATCATGGAAGAGATATCACTAGTTATCCCAAACAGTAAAATATGGGCGCTAGTGATATGGAGGAGATATCCCTAGTTATTCCCAAACAGTAAAATAGGATGCCTAGTGATCTGGAGGAGATATCCCTAGTTATTCCCAAACAGTAAAATATGGGCGCCTAGTGATCATGGAGGAGATATCCCAGTTATTCCCAAACAGTAAAATATGACGCCTAGTGATCATGGAGGAGATATCCCTAGTTATTCCCAAACAGTAAAATATGGGCGCTAGTGATCATGGAGGAGATATCCCTAGTTATTCCCAAACAATAAAATATGGATGCCTAGTGATCATGGAAGAGATATCCCTAGTTATTCCCAAACAGTAAAATATGGGCGCCTAGTGATCACGGAAGAGATATCCCTAGTTATCCCAAACAGTAAAATATGGTCGCCTAGTGATCAGGAGAGAGTAATCCCTAGTTATTCCCAAACAGTAAAATATAGCTGCCTAGTGTCGAGGAAGAGATATCCCTAGTTATTCCCAAACAGTAAAATATTGCAACCTAGTGATCATGAAGGAAATATCCCTAATTTCCAAACAGTAAAATATGGCCTAGTGATCATGGAAGAGATATCCCTAGTTATTCCCATCAGTAAAATATGGGTGCCTAGTGATCATGGAAGAGATATCACTAGTATTCCAAACAGTAAAAATGACGCCTAGTGATCATGGAAGAGATATATCCCTAGTTATTCCCAAACAGTAAAATATGGGTGCCTAGTGATCATGGAAAGAGATATCCCTAGTATTCCAAACAGTATAAATATGGCAACCTAGTGATCATGGAGGAAATACCCCTAGCTATTCAAACAGTAAAATATGGTCGCCTAATGATCATGGAGGAGATATCCCTAGTTATTCCAAACAGTAAAATATGGACGCCTAGTGATCATGGAAGAGATATCCCTAGTTATCCCAAACAGTAAAATATGGGACACCTAGTGATCATGGAGAGATATCCCTAGTTATTCATGACCAGTAAAATATGTCCGCCTAGTGATCATGGGAGAGATATCCCTAGTTATTCCGAACAGTAAAATATGTCCGCCTAGTGATCCATGGGAGAGATATCCTAGTTATTCCCGAAAAATAAAATATGGCTGCCTATGATCCAGGGAGGAGATATCCTTAGTTATTCCTGACCAGTAAAATATGTCCGCCTAGTGATCCACAGGAATACATCCCTAGTTATTCCCGAAATAAAAATAGGCTGCCTAGTGATCCATGGGAGAGATATCCTAGTTATTCTGACCAGTAAAATATGTTCCGCCTGTGATCCACAGGAAATACATCCCTAGTTATTCCCGAAAAATAAAATATGGCTGCCTAGTGATCCACAGGAGAGATATCCCTAGTTATTCTTACCAGTAAATATGTCTCGCCTAGTGATCCACAGAAAATACATCCCTAGTTATTCCCGAAAAATAAAATATGGCCGTCTAGTGATCCACTGTAGAGATATGCCTAGTTATTCCTGACCAGTAAAATATGGCTGCCTAGTGATCCATGAAAGAGATATCCCTAGTTATTCCTGACATTAAAATATGTCTGCCTAGTGATCCACGGGAGAGATATCCCTAGTTATTCCTGACTAGTAAAATATGTCTGCCTAGTGATCCACAGGAAATAATCTAGTTATACCTGACCAGTAAAACATGGCTGCCTAGTGATCCACGGAGAGATATCCCTAGTTATTCGATTAGTAAAATATAGCCGCCTGTGATCATGGAAGAGATATCCCTAGTTTTCCTAAACAGTAAAATATGGCCGCTTAGTGATCATGGAAGAGTTCCCTAGTTATTCCTGAACATTAAAATATGGCTGCCAGTGATCATGGAAGAGATATCCTAGTTATTCCCAAACAGTAAAATATGGCCGCCTAGTGATTATGAAAGATATCCCTAGTTATTCCCAAACCGTAAAATATGGCCGCCTAGTGATCATGGAGAGATATATCCCCAGTTATTTCCAAACAGTAAAATATAGCTGCCTAGTGATCAGGAAGAGATATCCCTAGTTATTCCCAAACAGTAAAATAGTGTGCCTAGTGATCATGGAGAGATATCACTAGTTATTCCCAAACAGTAAAATATGGCCACCTAGGATCGAAGAAATTTCCCCAGTTATTCCCAAACAGTTAAATTGGTCGCCTAATGATCATGGAGGAGATATCCCTAGTTATTCCCAAACAGAAAATATGGATGCTAGTGATCATGGAGAGATATCCCTAGTTATTCCCAAACAGTAAATTAGGCGCTAGTGATACCGAAGAGATATCCCTAGTTATTCCCAAACAGTAAAATATGACGCCTAGTGATCATGGAGAGATATCCCCAGTTTTCCCAAAAGTAAAATATAGCTGCCTAGTGATCAAGAAGAGATATCCCTAGTTATTCCCAAACAGTAAAAATTGACGCCTAGTGATCCTGGAAGAGATATCCCCAGTTATTCCCAAAACAGTTAAAATATGGCAACTAGTGATCAGGAGGAAATATCCAGTTATTCCCAACAGTAAAATATGGCAACCAGTGATCATGGAGGAATATCCCTAGTTATTCCCAAACAGTAAAATATGGCAACCTAGTGATATGAGGAAATATCCCTAGTATTTCCCAAACAGTAAAAATAGCTGCCTAGTGATCAAGGAAGAGATATCACTGTTATTCCAAACAGTAAAATAGGCAACCTAGTGATCATGGAAGAGATATACTATTATCCAAACAGTAAAATATGGTCGCCAATGATCATGGAGGAGATTCCCTAGTTATCATAAACAGTAAAATATGGACGCCTAGGGATCATGGAAGAGATATCCTAGTTATTCCCAAACAGTAAAATATGACGCCTGAGATCATGGAAGAGATATCCTAGTTATTCATGACCAGTAAAATATGTCCGCCTAGTGATCCAGGGAGAGATATCCCTAGTTATTCCGAACAGTAAAATATGTCCGCCTAGTGATCCATGGGAGAGATATCCTAGTTATTCCCGAAAATAAAATATGGCTGCCTAGTGATCACGGGAGAGATATCCTTAGTTATTCTGACCAGTAAAATATGTCCGCTAGTGATCCACAGGAAATACATCCCTAGTTTTCCCGAAAAATAAAAATGGCTGCCTGTGATCCACAGGAGAGATATCCCTAGTTATTCCTGACCAGTAAAATATGTCCGCCTAGTGATCCACAGAAAATACATCCCTAGTTATTCCCGAAAAATAAAATATGGCTGCCTAGTGATCCATGGGAGATATATCCCTAGTTTTTCCTGACCAGTAAATATGTCTGCCTAGTGATCCACAGGAAATATATCCCTAGTTATTCCTGACCAGTAAATTATGGCGTAGTGATCCACAGGAGAGATATCCCTAGTTATTCTGATTAGTAAAATATGTCTGCCTAGTGATCATGGAAGAGAATCCCTAGTTATTCCAAAACAGTAAAATATGGCCGCCCAGTGATCATGGAAGAGATATCCTAGTATTCCCAAACAGTTAAAATATGGCCGTTATTGATCATGAAAGAGATATCTCTAGTTATTACCAAACAGTAAAAAAAGCCGCCTAGTGGTCATGGAAGAGAAATCCCTAGTTATTCCTAAACAGTATAAATATGGCCACCTAGTGATCATGGAAGAGATATCCCTAGTTATTCCCAAACAGTAAAATATGGCGCCTAGTGATCATGGAAGAGATATCCCTAGTTATTCCAAAACAGTAAAATATTGCCGCCCAGTGATCATGGAAGAGATATCTCTAGTATTCCCAAACAGTAAAACATGCCGCCCCTAGTGACCATGGAAGAGATATCCCTAGTTATTCCCAAACAGTTAAACATGGCCGCCTAGTGGTCATGGAAGAGATATCCCTAGTATTCCTGATTAGTAAAATATGGGCACCTGTGATCATGGAAGAGATATCCCTAGTTATTCCCAACAGTATAATATACAATCCTAATACTCTTATTCCCATGATTCTCTCTGGCGATGCCAACCCCTTTGAGTTTTTCGAGTCACTGCGACTGGTGAATGTGGGAAGAGTTGCACCTAAAATGACATCCATTCTAAGTACTATAAATTGTAGCATTTTAAAAATTAGAAATATACAGGTTATCAATAAAAGTTCTTATTGTTTAAAATGGTGCTAATTTTGACCCAACCAATCAGATGTAGCTTTCAAATGTTCAATAAGTTCTGATTGGTTGGGGCAAATTTAGCACCATTTTAAACGATAAGAACTTTTATTGAATAACCCTGATAGTGATTAGGACATTACTAATTAACTGAATTTAATCAAAGAGCTGATTATTCCTGAAATCTTGGATGATTGACCGGGCCATTTTAAAGTCCCAGGGGCCTTTGGAGTTGGAGCCCTGGAAAATTCTCTGGTTGCCCTCATAGTTAAACTGGGCCTGACTATTGGAGGCTTAGTAAAAATGTAAATGGTTGGTTGGGTAGAAGTGTTCGGCCTGGTCAGACTTTAAGGTACAAAATCAATATAAGTCGAAGTGCCAATCAACATGGTACCACAACACCACAGTCCAACTCTCAATCATCCATTCTAACTTCATCAATCTTTGGATTCATTCGAGAAGCGAAAAGGAAAATAAACGAGTCAATCAGCCGAGAGTTTTAGGTGGATTGGAGTGGTGCCATTCGGTTTCCTGTAAACCATACAGGAGAGTGTTACAGTAGTCTCGCTGGAAATGATGAGGGCATGAGTTAGAATTGCGAAAAAAGGACAAATGTTTGATATATGTGGCTGGAGTGACAGGAGTTGGTTAGTGTGTTAATATATAGGGTCTCCCAGGGAATGCGCATGAGAAGTAGGGATAATATGTGTGAAAATGTTTCATCAATCCTATCTGCAGCTGTTTGGGCAGTTTTTCAAGGTGAAAGTCGATTGGACTGGATCAGGAAGGATCATGGACGTCTTTACCATAACAGTTAATGTGAGACACTTCTATTAAAAGTCTTTTACAACTGGCCATACACATTCAGGAAACCCAGCAGATACTTGGGTACACACTATCCATTTTTCTGGTCTACCTACCGATATTGCCGTGTAATGGTCGGTTGGCCCAGTTTGTGTATTTGCAGCCATACACGACCAATCTCAGTCGCCCCGCTCATCCCAGATCAGATGATCGGTATGTTGGGGAGTAAAGTAGTAACAGTAATCTAGTTAATTTACATTTAAACACTGTAATGGAAAAAGTTTGAACTAGTACATTTTTCTTTAAAGCACTTAAAAGAAGTGTGTATAGGCACACCTTCCAGTTAAGACATATAGGGGTGTGTGTGTGACAATTATTAAAGGTATTCCCTTGCATACAGTGTCTAAGGGGATCCATCCAGTACCATTGCTGGCTCTTGTACCTGTGCGAATGTACATATCATGGTGTAGTAGTGTGTGTGTAAGGAGAGAGTAGCACTGCCTTTTCCTGCACTGTACCAGTGCTGTGTTACAGGTAACATGTAACATGATAGTAATGTTGTGTCCTTAGAAAGATCATTGTTCAAAAACACAATTCATCTTTTATTTAAAGGGATGTGCTTGTGTCCTCCGGAGTCTATTGGTGCAAGTTAGAGATGGACTAGACTTGACCCAAGTTCAAGCCGAACTTATCAAGTTCGAACAAACTCGGACTTCTCGAACTAGACCCAGATTTCTTGCTTTCTAATTATCGATTCGAAAATCGTTCGAGTTCGAAGGTTATGGAGATAATTATCGAATTTCGAATTGTTTATGGGATATATCGAATGTTAAGGTTTATGGATAATTATCGAATGTTCGAATGGTTTATGGGATAATTATCGAATGTTCGATGTTTATGGGATAATTATCGAAGTTCGAATGGTTTATGGGATAATTACGAATGTTATGGGATAATGATTGAATGTTCGAATGGTTTATGGGATAATTATCAAATGTTCGAATGGTTTATGGGATAATTATGAATGTTCGAATCGTTAGGATAATATGAATTCGAATCGTTTATGGGATAATTATCGAATGTTGAATGGTTTATGGGATACATCACGAAATGTCGAATCATTATGGGATAATCATTGAATGTTTTATGGGATAATCATCGAATGTTCGAATCGTTATGGGATAATTAGCGAGTTCGAATCGTTTATGGGATAATTATCGAATGTTTGCATCGTTATGAATAATTATCGAATGTTCGAATGGTTTATGGGGATAATTATCGAATGTTCGAATGGTTTATGGGATAATTATCGAATGTTCAAATCATTTATGGGATAATTATTGAATGTTCGAATAGTTTACGGAATAATTATCGAAGTTCGAAGGGTTTATGGATAATATCGAATGTTCAATCATTTATGGATAATCATCGAAATGTTCGAATCGTTTATGGGATAATTATCGAATGTTTGAATCATTTATGGGATAATATCGTATGTTTCGAATGGTTTATGGAATAATTATCGAATGTTCGGATGGTTATGGGATAATTATCGAATGTTCGAATTGTTTATGGGATGAAATTATCGAATGTTCGAATGGTTTATGGGATACATATCGAATGTTCAAAATCGTTTTGGGAATAATTATCGAATGTTTCGAATGGTTATGGGATAATTATCGAAGTTCAAATCGTTTAGGAATAATTATCGAATGTTTCGAAATGGGTTCGGATAATTATCGAATGTTCAAATGGTTTTAGGGGATAATTATCGAATGTGTTCGAATGGTTTAGGGGATAATTATCGAATGTCGAATGGTTTAGGGGTAATTATCGAATGTTCAAATCGTTTAGGGGATAATTATCGAATGTTTGAATGGTTTTATGGGATAATTATCAAATGTTTTCAAATAGTTAGGGATAATTACGAATGTTTGATGGTTTTAGGGGATAATTATCGAATGTCGAATGGTTTAGGGGATAATTATCGAATCGTTCGAATGGTTTAGGGGATATTATCGAATTTTGAATGGTTTAGGGGACATTATCGAATGTTCTAATGGTTTAGGGGGTAATTATCGAGTTCGAAGGGTTTAGTTTGGGGATAATTCGAATTCGAGTGGGATATATCGAAGGTGAATGTTAGGGGATAATTATTGAAATATGCGTGTGAGAATACAATCGATTTTTTAATAAATTCTGAATATTGGAACATGTTCCCCAGACCACATTTCCCAGGTCCCACAGCCATTTACATTAAGTTACCATTGATAGTTTTAATTGTATTTCATTAGAACTTTCAACACTATTTGACTCCCATGACTTTAATGGGGCGGCTTTGAAACTTTAAATATAGTTTAAATATAGTTTGAAAATGACTGAACTTTGGAAGTTCGGCCATCTCTAGTGCAAGTTTAGCTGTACGGAAGTTCATAGTAATCCCCCCTCCCGATTATTTCAAATGTTAAAATGTAATACATCGCCCTTCTCCCAAGTGAACAAAACAAAGACAGTCTCATTAGATTCCCGTTGTCACTTTATTGCCCTTATTATTGTATGCTCAATTGATCCTCATTAGATCATTAATTCCTCAGCCTCTAAGGAGTGGGTCTGACCCATGAAACACATCAGCTGGGTAGGCCTGTGTTTGTTCCTTGCCCGCGGATTTATACCTGCGGTCTCTAATTATAGTAAGAAATAAATTGACTTTTTTGCTCTTCTTTGATATTATTAGATCATTAATTTGGTTTACAATAATAAAGTCAACATGGTTCCCTGGCGATTGTATTATACATCATGTATCATTCTACTGCACACCTAATATTCACATTATGATGAAACTCCCGTCTTTTGTTCTAAAGTAATGTAAGTGTGTACTCAAGGAACATAATGAGTTGATTAGGTATCTCAAGGGTTTATTGGTGGCCTTTAATTATCCATATGCCAATGTAAACCTCCTTAATTTAGATGTCCAGACATGTAATAGATTTCCTTGCTCTTTTCTAGTTGTCTGTAGCTCCATAATGTCTGTTAATTGTATGTACGATACTAGGAGTTCATCCCGTACCGACGGGATTGGCCCTTTTTTGCTTTTGTGTGTACCCAGCTTAAATGAGAACCTCACCAGAACCTTATAAAGCCTGGCGGGAGGGGAATATAAAGATTAGACTTAGATTTACATTTAACTATTAATGTTTTTCAACTAAGCTTTCATATTCAACATCTGGACGGCAGTACAGAGTTGTGTGTCATTAGCAAAACACAGCGAAATGGTTCACTGCCCATGTGATAACATCTTAAAGGACAACTAAAGCCTCATAACAACATTGAATTAGAGGCAGGTTTCCTTCTATAAAAGCAGTAATCAGTGTCTCACCTCTCGTTTTAATATGGTTGCTGAGAAAATTTAACTTTTAACATGAAGTTGTGTCTTATTTCCCATGTTCCGGTATCGCACAGGGTGGCCACTGACCATTAAGTTCTTTACACATGCTCAGCCTAAGACTGCAGGAACTTTTTACGTTTGGTCACACCCCTAGTAGCCTCTAGCCATCCTTTCACAGGACAGTATTAGGAAGGGAGGCATGTGACTGAGATCAGGGGTGTGGTCAATCTTGTCGTCCTACTCACCAGTTAGTTCACCAGTTCTTTAAGTGGTAACATTTACTGATTGCTATTTATTGTATTGCTATTTTACAGTTTATTGGTGTTTTAGAGGGGATATGTTCATATTCTGGAGTGTAAAATTTGGGTTTTATTCTCCTTTAATGGTGTTGTAAATAGAAGTGGTTCCATTTTATACAATGTGGTACATTAAAAATTTACTCAGGTTGTACAAAGAAAAAACAACTGTGCCGACACTGCCTAAACCACCTGGGGCATAAGGGGACTGCCACACTGGGGATTAAAATAAGTTAACGAATAAACAGCCTATTATCCCTCAACTGGTGGGAACAGTCCTCTCCACCAAATTAGCTGGCCCTTTAATCGCCAAAACGTAGCTTATCAGACGGACCCACCCAATTAATAATCATTGGGAGCATCGTAGTGGGGATAACCCCCTCGGATAGTGCTGAGATAAAAGTGGTCAGAATGAATCCCCCTTGACGCGTTTTCGCTCCAGTCCTGGAGATTAGTGATAAGTCTTCTCTAGATAAAGTTATCTGTGTTAACCCACCCCATCTGTTCTCTCTTGGTGGTGCTGGTATAGATTGGGACTGACCACAATTTTTAGGGGATTTCTTTCTAGATTTTGCTACTTGCATTTGTGTAAATTACTCCAGGTACATGTCACATTGCTATTGCTTGAAAGTTTCTGTCCTTCCAACAATTGGCTACCCAGATAAGATCCATCTCCAATCCACCTTAAAACAGAACTTAATTTGTCGTTTTGCCCCACCACAACCGAGATATCATCACTCTTTTCTAGATGTATTTACTAATCAGATTATTTAAGGCTAATTTGCCTAGTTATTCCTGACCATTAAAATATGGCCGTCTAGTGATCCACGGTAGAGATACCCTAGTTATTCCTGACCATTAAAATATGGCCGTCTAGTGATCCACGGTAGGATAGGCCTAGTTGATCATGACCATTAAAATATGGCCGTCTAGTGATCCACTGTAAGATATGCCTAGTTATTTCCGACCATTAAAATATGGCCGTCTAGTGATCCACGGTAGAGATACCCTAGTTATTCCTGACCATTAAAATATGGCCGTCTAGTGATCCACGGTGTAGAAGATACCCTAGTTATTCCTGACCATTAAAATATGGGTCTAGTGATCCACGGTGGTAGAGATACCCTAGTTATTCCTGACCATTAAAATATGGCCGTCTAGTGATCCACTGTAGAGATATGCCTAGTTATTCCTGACCATTAAAATATGGCCGTCTAGTGATCCACGTGTAGAGATACCCTAGTTATTCCTGACCATTAAAATATGGCCGTTAGTGATCCACGGTAGAGATATGCCTAGTTATTCCTGACCATTAAAATATGGCCTCTAGTGATTCACAGGAGAGATATCCCTAGTTTTCCTGACCATTAAAATAGTTCTGCCTAGTGATCCACGGAGAGATATCCCTAGTTATTCCTGACTCGTAAAATAGTTGCCTAGTGATCCACAGGAAATATATCCCTAGTTATCCTCTGACCAGTTAAACAGGCTGCCTAGTGATCCACGGAGAGAGATCCCTAGTTTATTCTGATTAGTAAAATATAGCCGCTAGTGATCATGGAGAGAAGAGTATCCATAGTTATCCTAAACAGTTAAAATATGGCCGCTTAGTGATCATGGAAGAGTTATCCCTAGTTATTCTGAACATTAAAATATGGCTGCTAGTGATCATGGAAGAGATATCCCTAGTTATTCCCAAACAGTAAAATATGGCCGCCTAGTGATTATGGAAGAGATATCCCTAGTTATTCCCAAACCGTAAAATATGGCCGCCTAGTGATCATGGAAGAGATATATCCCCGTTATTCCCAAACAGTAAAATATAGCGCCTAGTGACAAGGAAGGATATCCCTAGTTATCCCAAACAGTTAAATATGGAACCTAGGGATCATGAAGGAAATATCCCTAGTTATTCCCAAACAGTAATATGGTCGCCTAATGATCATGGAGGAGATATCCCTAGTTATTCCCAAACAGTAAAATATGGATGCCTAGTGATCATGGAAGAGATATCCCTAGTATTCCCAAACAGTAAAATATGGGCGCTAGTGATCACGGAAGAGATATCCCTAGTTATTCCCAAACAGTAAAATTGGGCGCCTAGTGATCACGGAAGAGAATATCCCTAGTTATTCCCAAACAGTAAAATATGGCTGCCTAGTGATCATGGAAGAGATATCACTAGTTATCCCAAACAGTAAAATATGGGCGCTAGTGATATGGAGGAGATATCCCTAGTTATTCCCAAACAGTAAAATAGGATGCCTAGTGATCTGGAGGAGATATCCCTAGTTATTCCCAAACAGTAAAATATGGGCGCCTAGTGATCATGGAGAGATATCCCTAGTTATTCCCAAACAGTAAAATATGACGCCTAGTGATCATAGGTAGAGATATCCCTAGTTATTCCCAAACAGTAAAATATGGGCGCCTAGTGATCATGGAGGAGATATCCCTAGTTATTCCCAAACAATAAAATATGGATGCCTAGTGATCATGGAAGAGATATCCCTAGTTATTCCCAAACAGTAAAATATGGGCGCCTAGTGATCACGGAAGAGATATCCCTAGTTATTCCCAAACAGTAAAATATGGTCGCCTAGTGATCAGAGAGAGATAATCCCTAGTTATTCCCAAACAGTAAAATATAGCTGCCTAGTGTCAGAGGAGAGATATCCCTAGTTATTCCCAAACAGTAAAATATTGCAACCTAGTGATCATGAAGGAAATATCCCTAGATTACCAAACAGTAAAATATGGCCTAGTGATCATGGAGAGAGATATCCCTTAGTTATTCCCATCAGTAAAATATGGGTGCCTAGTGATCATGGAAGAGATATCACTAGTTATTCCAAACAGTAAAAATGACGCCTAGTGATCATGGAAGAGATATTATCCTAGTTATTCCCAAACAGTAAAATATGGGTGCCTAGTGATCATGGAAAGAGATATCCCTAGTATTCCCAAACAGTATAAATATGGCAACCTAGTGATCATAGGAGGAAATACCCCTAGCTATTCCAAACAGTAAAATATGGTCGCCTAATGATCATGGAGGAGATATCCCTAGTTATTCCAAACAGTAAAATATGGACGCCTAGTGATCATGGAAGAGATATCCCTAGTTATCCCAAACAGTAAAATATGGGACACCTAGTGATCATGGAGAGATATCCCTAGTTATTCATGACAGTAAAATATGTCCGCCTAGTGATCATGGGAGAGATACCCTAGTTATTCCGAACAGTAAAATATGTCCGCCTAGTGATCCATGGGAGAGATATCCTAGTTATTCCCGAAAAATAAAATATGGCTGCCTATGATCCAAGGGAGGAGATATCCTTAGTTATTCCTGACCAGTAAAATATGTCCGCCTAGTGATCCACAGGAAACATCCCTAGTTATTCCCGAAATAAAAATAGGCTGCCTAGTGATCCATGGGAGAGATATCCCTAGTTATTCCTGACCAGTAAAATATGTCCGCCTGTGATCCACAGGAAATACATCCCTAGTTATTCCCGAAAAATAAAATATGGCTGCCTAGTGATCCACAGGAGAGATATCCCTAGTTATTCTTACCAGTAAATATGTCTCGCCTAGTGATCCACAGAAAATACATCCCTAGTTATTCCCGAAAAATAAAATATGGCCGTCTAGTGATCCACTGTAGAGATATGCCTAGTTATTCCTGACCAGTAAAATATGGCTGCCTAGTGATCCATGAAAGAGATATCCCTAGTTATTCCTGACATTAAAATATGTCTGCCTAGTGATCCACGGGAGAGATATCCCTAGTTATTCCTGACTAGTAAAATATGTCTGCCTAGTGATCCACAGGAAATAATCTAGTTATACCTGACCAGTAAAACATGGCTGCCTAGTGATCCACGGAGAGATATCCCTAGTTATTCGATTAGTAAAATATAGCCGCCTGTGATCATGGAAGAGATATCCCTAGTTTTCCTAAACAGTAAAATATGGCCGCTTAGTGATCATGGAAGAGTTCCCTAGTTATTCCTGAACATTAAAATATGGCTGCCAGTGATCATGGAAGAGATATCCTAGTTATTCCCAAACAGTAAAATATGGCCGCCTAGTGATTATGAAAGATATCCCTAGTTATTCCCAAACCGTAAAATATGGCCGCCTAGTGATCATGGAGAGATATATCCCCAGTTATTTCCAAACAGTAAAATATAGCTGCCTAGTGATCAGGAAGAGATATCCCTAGTTATTCCCAAACAGTAAAATAGTGTGCCTAGTGATCATGGAGAGATATCACTAGTTATTCCCAAACAGTAAAATATGGCCACCTAGGATCGAAGAAATTTCCCCAGTTATTCCCAAACAGTTAAATTGGTCGCCTAATGATCATGGAGGAGATATCCCTAGTTATTCCCAAACAGAAAATATGGATGCTAGTGATCATGGAGAGATATCCCTAGTTATTCCCAAACAGTAAATTAGGCGCTAGTGATACCGAAGAGATATCCCTAGTTATTCCCAAACAGTAAAATATGACGCCTAGTGATCATGGAGAGATATCCCCAGTTTTCCCAAAAGTAAAATATAGCTGCCTAGTGATCAAGAAGAGATATCCCTAGTTATTCCCAAACAGTAAAAATTGACGCCTAGTGATCCTGGAAGAGATATCCCCAGTTATTCCCAAAACAGTTAAAATATGGCAACTAGTGATCATGGAGGAAATATCCAGTTATTCCCAACAGTAAAATATGGCAACCAGTGATCATGGAGGAATATCCCTAGTTATTCCCAAACAGTAAAATATGGCAACCTAGTGATATGAGGAAATATCCCTAGTATTTCCCAAACAGTAAAAATAGCTGCCTAGTGATCAAGGAAGAGATATCACTGTTATTCCAAACAGTAAAATAGGCAACCTAGTGATCATGGAAGAGATATACTATTATCCAAACAGTAAAATATGGTCGCCAATGATCATGGAGGAGATTCCCTAGTTATCATAAACAGTAAAATATGGACGCCTAGGGATCATGGAAGAGATATCCTAGTTATTCCCAAACAGTAAAATATGACGCCTGAGATCATGGAAGAGATATCCTAGTTATTCATGACCAGTAAAATATGTCCGCCTAGTGATCCAGGGAGAGATATCCCTAGTTATTCCGAACAGTAAAATATGTCCGCCTAGTGATCCATGGGAGAGATATCCTAGTTATTCCCGAAAATAAAATATGGCTGCCTAGTGATCACGGGAGAGATATCCTTAGTTATTCTGACCAGTAAAATATGTCCGCTAGTGATCCACAGGAAATACATCCCTAGTTTTCCCGAAAAATAAAAATGGCTGCCTGTGATCCACAGGAGAGATATCCCTAGTTATTCCTGACCAGTAAAATATGTCCGCCTAGTGATCCACAGAAAATACATCCCTAGTTATTCCCGAAAAATAAAATATGGCTGCCTAGTGATCCATGGGAGATATATCCCTAGTTTTTCCTGACCAGTAAATATGTCTGCCTAGTGATCCACAGGAAATATATCCCTAGTTATTCCTGACCAGTAAATTATGGCGTAGTGATCCACAGGAGAGATATCCCTAGTTATTCTGATTAGTAAAATATGTCTGCCTAGTGATCATGGAAGAGAATCCCTAGTTATTCCAAAACAGTAAAATATGGCCGCCCAGTGATCATGGAAGAGATATCCTAGTATTCCCAAACAGTTAAAATATGGCCGTTATTGATCATGAAAGAGATATCTCTAGTTATTACCAAACAGTAAAAAAAGCCGCCTAGTGGTCATGGAAGAGAAATCCCTAGTTATTCCTAAACAGTATAAATATGGCCACCTAGTGATCATGGAAGAGATATCCCTAGTTATTCCCAAACAGTAAAATATGGCGCCTAGTGATCATGGAAGAGATATCCCTAGTTATTCCAAAACAGTAAAATATTGCCGCCCAGTGATCATGGAAGAGATATCTCTAGTATTCCCAAACAGTAAAACATGCCGCCCCTAGTGACCATGGAAGAGATATCCCTAGTTATTCCCAAACAGTTAAACATGGCCGCCTAGTGGTCATGGAAGAGATATCCCTAGTATTCCTGATTAGTAAAATATGGGCACCTGTGATCATGGAAGAGATATCCCTAGTTATTCCCAACAGTATAATATACAATCCTAATACTCTTATTCCCATGATTCTCTCTGGCGATGCCAACCCCTTTGAGTTTTTCGAGTCACTGCGACTGGTGAATGTGGGAAGAGTTGCACCTAAAATGACATCCATTCTAAGTACTATAAATTGTAGCATTTTAAAAATTAGAAATATACAGGTTATCAATAAAAGTTTTATTGTTTAAAATGGTGCTAATTTTGACCCAACCAATCAGATGTAGCTTTCAAATGTTCAATAAGTTCTGATTGGTTGGGGCAAATTTAGCACCATTTTAAACGATAAGAACTTTTATTGAATAACCCTGATAGTGATTAGGACATTACTAATTAACTGAATTTAATCAAAGAGCTGATTATTCCTGACAATCTTGGATGATTGACCGGGCCATTTTAAAGTCCCAGGGGCCTTTGGAGTTGGAGCCCTGGAAAATTCTCTGGTTGCCCTCATAGTTAAACTGGGCCTGACTATTGGAGGCTTAGTAAAAATGTAAATGGTTGGTTGGGTAGAAGTGTTCGGCCTGGTCAGACTTTAAGGTACAAAATCAATATAAGTCGAAGTGCCAATCAACATGGTACCACAACACCACAGTCCAACTCTCAATCATCCATTCTAACTTCATCAATCTTTGGATTCATTCGAGAAGCGAAAAGGAAAATAAACGAGTCAATCAGCCGAGAGTTTTAGGTGGATTGGAGTGGTGCCATTCGGTTTCCTGTAAACCATACAGGAGAGTGTTACAGTAGTCTCGCTGGAAATGATGAGGGCATGAGTTAGAATTGCGAAAAAAGGACAAATGTTTGATATATGTGGCTGGAGTGACAGGAGTTGGTTAGTGTGTTAATATATAGGGTCTCCCAGGGAATGCGCATGAGAAGTAGGGATAATATGTGTGAAAATGTTTCATCAATCCTATCTGCAGCTGTTTGGGCAGTTTTTCAAGGTGAAAGTCGATTGGACTGGATCAGGAAGGATCATGGACGTCTTTACCATAACAGTTAATGTGAGACACTTCTATTAAAAGTCTTTTACAACTGGCCATACACATTCAGGAAACCCAGCAGATACTTGGGTACACACTATCCATTTTTCTGGTCTACCTACCGATATTGCCGTGTAATGGTCGGTTGGCCCAGTTTGTGTATTTGCAGCCATACACGACCAATCTCAGTCGCCCCGCTCATCCCAGATCAGATGATCGGTATGTTGGGGAGTAAAGTAGTAACAGTAATCTAGTTAATTTACATTTAAACACTGTAATGGAAAAAGTTTGAACTAGTACATTTTTCTTTAAAGCACTTAAAAGAAGTGTGTATAGGCACACCTTCCAGTTAAGACATATAGGGGTGTGTGTGTGACAATTATTAAAGGTATTCCCTTGCATACGTGTCTAAGGGGATCCATCCAGTACCATTGCTGGCTCTTGTACCTGTGCGAATGTACATATCATGGTGTAGTAGTGTGTGTGTAAGGAGAGAGTAGCACTGCCTTTTCCTGCACTGTACCAGTGCTGTGTTACAGGTAACATGTAACATGATAGTAATGTTGTGTCCTTAGGAAAGATCATTGTTCAAAAACACAATTCATCTTTTATTTAAAGGGATGTGCTTGTGTCCTCCGGAGTCTATTGGTGCAAGTTAGAGATGGACTAGACTTGACCCAAGTTCAAGCCGAACTTATCAAGTTCGAACAAACTCGGACTTCTCGAACTAGACCCAGATTTCTTGACTTTCTAATTATCGATTCGAAAATCGTTCGAGTTCGAAGGTTATGGAGATAATTATCGAATTTCGAATTGTTTATGGGATATATCGAATGTTAAGGTTTATGGATAATTATCGAATGTTCGAATGGTTTATGGGATAATTATCGAATGTTCGATGTTTATGGGATAATTATCGAAGTTCGAATGGTTTATGGGATAATTACGAATGTTATGGGATAATGATTGAATGTTCGAATGGTTTATGGGATAATTATCAAATGTTCGAATGGTTTATGGGATAATTATGAATGTTCGAATCGTTAGGATAATATGAATTCGAATCGTTTATGGGATAATTATCGAATGTTGAATGGTTTATGGGATACATCACGAAATGTCGAATCATTATGGGATAATCATTGAATGTTTTATGGGATAATCATCGAATGTTCGAATCGTTATGGGATAATTAGCGAGTTCGAATCGTTTATGGGATAATTATCGAATGTTTGCATCGTTATGGAATATTATCGAATGTTCGAATGGTTTATGGGGATAATTATCGAATGTTCGAATGGTTTATGGGATAATTATCGAATGTTCAAATCATTTATGGGATAATTATTGAATGTTCGAATAGTTTACGGAATAATTATCGAAAGTTCGAAGGGTTTATGGATAATATCGAATGTTCAATCATTTATGGGATAATCATCGAAAATGTTCGAATCGTTTATGGGATAATTATCGAATGTTTGAATCATTTATGGGATAATTGATCGTATGGTTTCGAATGGTTTATGGAATAATTATCGAATGTTCGGATGGTTATGGGATAATTATCGAATGTTCGATGTGTTTATGGGATGAAATTATCGAATGTTCGAATGGTTTATGGGGATCATATCGAATGTTCAAAATCGTTTTGGGAATAATTATCGAATGTTCGAATGGTTATGGGATATTATCGAAGTTCAAATCGTTTAGGAATAATTATCGAATGTTCGAAAATGGGTTCCGGAATAATTATCGAATGTTCAAATGGTTTAGGGGATAATTATCGAAGTGTTCGAATGGTTTAGGGGATAATTATCGAATGTCGCAAGGTTTAGGGGTAATTATCGAATGTTCAAATCGTTTAGGGGATAATTATCGAATGTTCGAATGGTTTTATGGGATAATTATCAAATGTTTTCAATGTTAGGGATAATTCGAATGTTTGATGGTTTTAGGGGATATTATCGAATGTTCGAATGGTTTAGGGGATAATTATCGATGTTCGAAGGTTTAGGGGATATATCGAATTTTGAATGGTTTAGGGGATCATTATCGAATGTTCTAATGGTTTAGGGGGTAATATCGAAGGTTCGAAGTTTGTTTAGGGGATAATTGAATTCGATGTGGATATTATCGAAGGCGATTTAGGGGATATATTGAAATTGCGTGTGAGAATAACAATCGATTTTTTAATAAATTCTGAATATTGGAACATGTTCCCCAGACCCATTTCCCAGGTCCCACAGCCATTTACATTAAGTTACCTTGATAGTTTTAATTGTATTTCATTAGAACTTTTCAACACTATTTGACTCCCATGACTTAATGGGCGGCTTTGAAACTTTAAATATAGTTTAAATATAGTTTGAAAATGACTGAACTTTCGGAAGTTCGGCCATCTCTAGTGCAAGTTTAGCTGTACGGAAGTTCATAGTAACCCCCTCCCGATATTTCAAATGTTAAAATGTAAGTACACGCCCTTCTCCCAGTGAACAAAACAAAGACAGTCTCATTAGATTCCCGTTGTCACTTTATTGCCCTTATTATTGTATCGCTTCAATTGATCCTCATTAGATCATTAATTCCTCAGCCTCTAAGGAGTGGGTCTGACCCATGAAACACATCAGCTGGGTAGGCCTGTGTTTGTTCCTTGCCCGCGGATTTATACCTGCGTCTCTAATTATAGTAAGAAATAAATTGACTTTTTTGCTCTTCTTTGATATTATTAGATCATTAATTTGGTTTACAATAATAAAGTCAACATGGTTCCCTGGCGATTGTATTATACATCATGTATCATTCTACTGCACACCTAATATTCACATTATGATGAAACTCCCGTCTTTTGTTCTAAAGTAATGTAAGTGTGTACTCAAGGAACATAATGAGTTGATTAGGTATCTCAAGGGTTTATTGGTGGCCTTTAATTATCCATATGCCAATGTAAACCTCCTTAATTTAGATGTCCAGACATGTAATAGATTTCCTTGCTCTTTTCTAGTTGTCTGTAGCTCCATAATGTCTGTTAATTGTATGTACGATACTAGGAGTTCATCCCGTACCGACGGGATTGGCCCTTTTTTGCTTTTGTGTGTACCCAGCTTAAATGAGAACCTCACCAGAACCTTATAAAGCCTGGCGGGAGGGGAATATAAAGATTAGACTTAGATTTACATTTAACTATTAATGTTTTTCAACTAAGCTTTCATATTCAACATCTGGACGGCAGTACAGAGTTGTGTGTCATTAGCAAAACACAGCGAAATGGTTCACTGCCCATGTGATAACATCTTAAAGGACAACTAAAGCCTCATAACAACATTGAATTAGAGGCAGGTTTCCTTCTATAAAAGCAGTAATCAGTGTCTCACCTCTCGTTTTAATATGGTTGCTGAGAAAATTTAACTTTTAACATGAAGTTGTGTCTTATTTCCCATGTTCCGGTATCGCACAGGGTGGCCACTGACCATTAAGTTCTTTACACATGCTCAGCCTAAGACTGCAGGAACTTTTTACGTTTGGTCACACCCCTAGTAGCCTCTAGCCATCCTTTCACAGGACAGTATTAGGAAGGGAGGCATGTGACTGAGATCAGGGGTGTGGTCAATCTTGTCGTCCTACTCACCAGTTAGTTCACCCAGTTCTTTAAGTGGTAACATTTACTGATTGCTATTTATTGTATTGCTATTTTACAGTTTATTGGTGTTTTAGAGGGGATATGTTCATATTCTGGAGTGTAAAATTTGGGTTTTATTCTCCTTTAATGGTGTTGTAAATAGAAGTGGTTCCATTTTATACAATGTGGTACATTAAAAATTTACTCAGGTTGTACAAAGAAAAAATAACTGTGCCGACACTGCCTAACCACCTGGGGCATAAGGGGACTGCCACACTGGGGATTAAAATAAGTTAACGAATAAACAGCCTATTATCCCTCAACTGGTGGGAACAGCCTCTCCACCAAATTAGCTGGCCCTTTAATCGCCAAAACGTAGCTTATCAGACGGACCCACCCAATTAATAATCATTGGGAGCATCGTAGTGGGGATAACCCCCTCGGATAGTGCTGAGATAAAAGTGGTCAGAATGAACCCCCTTGACGCGTTTTCGCTCCAGTCCTGGAGATTAAGTGATAGGTCTCGTCTAGATAAAGTTATCTTGTTAACCCACCCCATCTGTTTCTCTCTGTGTGCTGGTACTATTGGGACTGACCACAATTTTTAGGGGATTCTTTCTATTGTTACTTGATTTGTTAAATTTACTCCAGACATGCACCATTGACTATTGCTTGAAAGTTTCTGTCCTTAAACAACTTGGCTACCCATAAGATCCATCTCCAATCCACCATAAACAGAAACTGGTAATTTGTCGTTCTTGCCCCACCACAACCGAGATACTCAACACTCTTTTCTAGATGTATACTAATCAGATATTTAAGGCTAATT